>JAQFZO010000428.1:0-25195 GCA_034695885.1 Geophilus flavus
GTGGGGGGGGGGGGGCGATCGCCCTTATCGCCCCCCCCCCTTGGATTCGCCCTTGCATGGTACCACCAACCGACAGATTTTTGAAGTTTAAATTTCACATATTGAGTCGAGATCTTTCAAAAATCTCAAATTTGAAACGATTTTTTAGCGTTTTAAATTTCTATCACAAATAATTCGGCGCTCAAACCGCAGGCTTTTAAACATTATGCATAATCTCGTTATCCTATACCACTCTCGTCTCGACCCATCTCCATCATCTGGTTGTCAGACACGTGCAAAACCCAGAATGGACCTCCACATCGCATCCAACTAGAAATCTACATTTGTCCAACGCAACAGGGGAGTTTCCAACTGATAATGTTTGACCTTTGGTGAGAACACAAGACCTAAAAGGTAGGACCATTACGGATATCAGGTTATTCTAAGTACGTTAGGCTTAGGTTGCACACTATTCTCGCATCTTGGACCCCCTTTTTTTCTTTTTTATGTTTCACTATAGTTTAAACTTTGTACTTTGAGAGTCGTGCAGTATAAGGGAGAGTGAAAAAAATAAGAGAGAGTGAGGAAAAAAAACAAACTTTGCTCTCTTTTCTCCTTTTCACCCAAGATCCAGTTGTTGTGTAATGGGTTTTCACTCATTCGGAACTATCGCCAACATTGGGAATTCCAGTTGTTGCTTTGAAGATAAAAGCGATACTCAGGTCGATCGCCTTTTCCGGAGGAAATGACGTGGTGATAAAGCACGGCTAAAACTCCCATTTCCATTCTGATATAGCAATATCAAACCTCGATACAAGAATAGCGAAGCAAGCGTACCATTCAATAACATTACGCTACAGCGAGAACGGGTGCAGATTGGATTTGAGGGGAGTTTCTATTGATGAAAGAAAGAAAGAATGAGTCGATCAATTCATTATATAGAGTAACTAGAGACAACTTTAGGAAAGCGACGAGTTCCACACTTAATGGCTTCCACTGATCGCCCGGCAATGAAATATATTATGATTATCTCGTGCTAACAGACTTAATTAAATGAAATACACTTGTGAATACTTAAAGTGGCGCTGAGCTTTGGGGAAATTACTGTTTGGAAGATAAAAAAAAAGACAGTGTGAGAGGCTGCAAGTCGAAACATTGCGTGTAAGAGACGTTTAATACGTATTTGCACTGGTCTTTTCTTTTCTTCCATTTTGAAACTCAAGAGGACGCTGCTGAAAGCGAAGCGAATTCTGTCGACTGCCAAAGAATTTCAGGAGGAATTTTCTTATTTGTGCTCACGGGCGATTAGGTTCAACAGAAAGTGCACACATTGGAGGACGATGGGATAAGAGTGAACAGAGAGTGATGAGAATTTAAAAAAAAAGAGGCGGAAGGGAGGGGAAAAAAAGAAAATGTTCCAATTATTACGAGGGAGAACATTGCACCCTTCATTTCACAGCAAGAAGTGAAGAAAAGTGTGAAAGAATTACGTGTAATAATGTAAGAAAAATCATAAGTGTCTGAAAATGGTTTACAAATATGACAAACCTTTTTTGCTCAGATTGATGGGTGTGGTAAATTACCTTGGGTTTTTTTCAAAAGGTTGTTGATATTGCCTTAATTTGTAGGTAAAAGTGGGTGTCATTGGACAAAAAAATCCTTAACTTATATATGTACGGCTCTTCTATTATTTATTTATTTATTTATTTATTTATTTATTTATTTGAAGAAAAACTCTTAAACTCGATTCTCGATATTGGATCACAACAACTGTTTTCTCCCGATTCGATTACATTGCAGTTGCCGTGAAATGACGGGCTTGTTTCAACATAAGTGGTTTTGCGAAATACAGGTGCCATTCTTCAAACGACAACACTAATGTAATAAATTGTGCAAAGCACTCACCTACTGAAATTTACAGTTTGTTGTGAAGAATGGGAAAAAATATAGAGCAGGGTTATGTAATGAAAAATACATTCGAGTTTGTGTAAACAAGTTATGAAAACTAAAACTCAGTAAACTTTTTCTCATAAGGGTTTTTCATCCCTTTAATTTCGAGTAACAAACCCGTATACTTACAAAGTTTATATATACGCCAGCGAGAGAGCGAAAATCAATATGTCCGTCCGTCGTATTGCTCTTGTTGTTGTCGTTCTAATAAGTTTTGCAGGGAAGCAAACCGTCATTTGGGTCTGTCACGCTCGGGACAATTTCATTGACTCTTGCGAGTGTTAACAAGTTTACACTAAACACTTCTCTAACCAATGTCTATTTTACTGACACTACCGTTTTCCTTGTCACCTTCTTTATATGGTCAGCACAGCTGTTGAAACAACGCAGCCCAAAGAGACTTGTGTATATCGTCCTGACATGAAACTTACACAGCACAGATATTAAACGCACTGAATGTTGTGACAGGAAAAATCTATTATGTTTTCGACTGGGTTGCAGATGCTATCGGCTTGTGTGCACTGTGCCGAGGAAAGAATGAAAAAAATGAAAGAAACCATTATTTGCCAGCTGCTAATGAAGTTTCACTGCCTTCACCACACTCATATTGCTATAAAATAATAACTAAAAAATTTTTTTGATAAAGTAATAATGCAGTAATAGCAATAACAGTATAAAAGGCTCATGATGGCGTGGCATTTCAATACGATGTCAAGAGTATATTGTATTTAAACACAAAAAAAGAATTTTTTCACTTGTTTTAAGGTGACGGTGTGAGGTTAATTGTAATTAATTTCTTCAGACTTGCTCATTTCACATGCAAATAAAGCCTCGTTTTTAAAGTGAGGTTAAAGTTGTGCTTTAATCTAGTGAAATTAGGTATTTAAGGGTTAAAACATTAATCAAACTAACGGCATACTTAGTATTGTATACAACATTGCACGTGAATTTCTCGAAAAATGAAGGTTGTGTGTCGGTAAGGGGTTAAGTGAGATTTGCACTGCTGATGTTTCCATGAACCAGTAAGCAAGATGTGATTAAGGTGTTAACTTAATCCACCACAGGCATAATGTATAAGGTATAAATGCGAGAACAAAGTAAACAGAATTTGAAGATAAACTTTTATGTTTATATATATTATCCTACATATTTTAAGGAATTATCATATAAGTTTTGGTTATCTTTCGAGTCATTGTGAGGCGGTTTCATCATAACTCTGTGAGGTTTCTCGCAAGTATTATCGAGGGGAAATTAAAACCGATTACATCAATGAATTAATCCATTAAAAATGATGACGATAATTACAAGATAAATTACTTTGATCTCCACAAACTAATTGATTTTGTGTAGTGGAACAAAGAATTAATGAAAACAAAACACCCTCTGAACTTGAAGATCTGTTATAAATATAAAAAAAGCTCTCCAAATGGGAAATAAAAAGCAGAAAATGGGCGAATTAATCTTCACTTATTCCCGCCACCCCAGTACAATGATAAAGGCTCTATAAATCAAGTTGAAGCAATAAACAAAAAATATATTATTATTACTTAAGTTCCACTAGTGTACTATTACTTTTACGATGCCGAACTATATACTACATACATATTTCATTCCAACTCTTTAAAATCATTGAAACGACGATTTCATTTTATAATTTTGTCATTTTTTTTTTTTGGGTGTGGATGAGGTTAAAGATGAAAAAAAAATCTTAAAAACCACCCTCTGGGTTTTTCACAGATGTTGCATCTCATGCAGTTTTTTAACACCAGATGCCATTGACGGGCAACAAAATTCTTAACTTTATGCAGGAATAAAAAAAATTAATGTAAAAATTAATGCAAAATTTTAGATCAATAATTCGTGTGATATGTTGTTATAGAAAGGTTTTTCCCATATCCCCGAGTTTTAAATTATCCCTAATCTGGTTTAAAGTTTGGTAACATGAGAACCAATTTTCAAAGAGTTTAAAACCTCAGTTTAAACGAAAAAAAAAAAAAAGCTGTACTAAATCAAATCTCGGTAAAGTCGACTACAGGACAATTTCAAGTAAGAAAAACTAGGATACGAGAGAAAGAAAGGGGAGAAAAAAAGAAATAAAATAGAAGGAAAACAAAAAAAGAATAGGAAAAAGAAAGAAAGAAATCGACTAATGAAGTTTCACGAACTGTGTCCCAAGAAATGGAACATGGTCACTGGGGGCAGCACACTGATTTTCAGATTGAATGAGTACCTATAGCTACAATTCAACTGAGAAGAGAATGAACTTCAAATGGAATGCCACAAGCACACACATCCAAAAAAAGAAAAAAATCTCATACTTTTTCCTTTCCCATTTTTTTTTGCCAAACAAAAACTTATATAGCAAGATAATAAACTTATTGCTAAAATATTTGGTGGAAAGTTTCTATTTTATTTACTGTATATGCGATTGTGTTTTTTGTTAAGTTTAAATGTAATCTATTGCTGCGGTCATATAAGGAGGATTTTTTTTCATATAAGGGGGACGGGGATACATACAGGAAGGTTCAAGTTATGCAAACCCGATCCAAGTGAGACTTTCATTGCTGAACGGCAAAGCACAGCTGCTGCACACGGACTGACTAAGGATCAGCTGTAAATCGTCTCGATGGAACACACGGGAGCAGCTCCATTTCATATCAATCACTTGACTTTGAAAAGAGATCTGTCGTGGATACATGCGGGGCCAACAGTTTTGATTAACGACAACTTTATCGAAATATTATTATTATTATTAATAAAAGAAAAATTGGTTTTAAAGGGAAGGATGTCAGGGAAAATGCTTGGATGGCAGTTTTTGATTTTTTTTCTCATGTTTTTGCATCGTATGGAAAAATTTTTACGTCGTATACGGTATAAAAATAAGCAAAGTTGTTTTTAAATTGGTGACTTTTAACTGGGAAGATGGGAGAAAGATGCAGGGATGTTGGTGTAATGCAATTGTAAGAGTCCAGCACGCTCCAGAAAGTGGCTGTTTGAAAAAAATTCTTCTTTTACAAAAGAAGTGAGAAAGTCTAATCTGCTCGAATGACCAATGTAAACAGTTGGGCCAAAACTGCTTTTGTGCTCAGGACATTTTACTTGGCGACAATTTTACAGTTGCAGAACTGTGCAGATGGAAGCGCGGCAGAAAATAGAAATGCAGTTTTACAAGATCAAGCAGAAATTATGGACCAACAAGAGTGTCCAGTAAAATTTTAGTGCAATCACTCTTATGGAAGTTAAAACGATAATAAAATTGCACGTTAAATATCAGCAGAAACCATGTTTACCCTATTCTTTTCTGCATTAATTTACGTTTAATTTCAAAAGAACCTGCAGCAAAGCGTTTTAAATGAAAAGAAAAAGTAATTACTTATCTCATTATCGTGTATAGTACACAATTTTTGATGGACGGGTTATTATTCACTAATTACCGTATCTAGTTTTTAAATTTAGTTGCATACAGGAGTATAGTATAATTAATAAAAGAGTCGTGATGACTTTATGTTAATAAATGCATTTCTTTAATATACAATATAAATTAATATTTAGAATCGATAAAGAAATGAAACTAAAAAAAAACTTGGAGGTTTTGGTGTTTAGTAATTTAATCAAGACTTAATATTGGAAAAAAGCGTCTGGTGGTGGGAAAAACCGGCACATGTGACAATCATTTGATTAATGTAGAACCAATGGTTAGTGCATTTGCATGAACACGGAAATATGGCACACGACCAACTGAAATCAAATTGCATTCACCGGGCCAAGTTCAACATGATGGACTGCACAAATTACCTCATTGCACTTTTAATTACTCAAAACTGTCCTGAAGAAACAAATAGACATTTAAGAATTTAATTAGCTTAGTTACCATTCTTAGTTGAAAAAGGAAAAATATAAGAAGAATCGAGACTAGGTGGTATTATTTACCAGACATAATAAAAGGAGAAAGGAAAAGAAAAAAGAAGAAAATTAAAACTTTTATGCCTCATTACTCCTAAAACCAATAGCTTTAGAAAAGATGGAAGAATCCACACACTTTTTAAACCATGTAAACAAACTGCACTTGTCTGTTGACCTGTAAACAGCTGCAGCCCATTTCACTTTGCTTTTCTCAGCTGTTTTATTCTCACTACATAGCACTAATAACCGCATAGATGGGAGCATCTTGCTATTAAATCCATTTTTTTCCTACACTTTTCTCTACTGAATCTTCACAAAGCGGAACATTAGCAATAAACAGCCAGGTGTAATGAGAAATAAAAAACTGAAAAAATATTTGCACATTTTAAGAGTATTGCTAAGATAACAAACAACTGGACATTTCCCAACACGAGTCCGAATTCTGTAGGGAATTTACACAACCGTAAGAGAGCAAAGCTCCTTGCTAAGCTTCTAGACAAATCCTGTTGTACAAATTTAATGGAGCAACATTGCAACAAGAGAAAGAGAGAGAGAAAGATTCCATCTTCTTTTATCTCATCACATCTCATCAATAAACACTAATTCAATATCTCCAACATCTCTCATGCAGTCAGCTCTTAGCAATTACTGTACTGTGTCGTGTCTTTTCTCTTCTGTGGTCACGTCTGAAATCAAGACCTTCACCTCTTAATTCTTCACTAACTTAGTTATGATGTACTTATTTCCTTGCGAATTTCGTCAGTGATGTTTTAATAATTCACGTTCTTACGCCATTAGCGAAAGTAACTCGTCACCACACATATAGCGCACATAATTTCGTTATATATTGGCAGTGTTGGATGTTGTGTCGATATTAATAACGTAAATCAATCACAACTCAACTGACTTGGGATTTGAGGTTCGAATTACTAGTTTTGCGGTTCGTCATAATCAACGTGTAATTAGGAGTATCGATAAGTGAACTTGGAGAATAATTAACACAATGATGCAGTACTGTTTCACCAAACATATTAATTACAAGGCCTTTTGGACACCGCGTATCTTGATAACATGTATCACGAATGATATGAAATTGATATATTGCCTTCACGACTGATGCATTACATTCACGATAGAGGAACACGATAATCCCACCAATATTAATTTACAGATCAACACAATTCGCTCAAAACGTCGTCAACCCCTTACAGCCATTGAGATATTTAATTTCCATGTGCAAATAAATTTTCTCTCTCGAGTGCACAAATTTTATATCATTTCCGTTACTCACGGAACGCGATTTTAACCAGCGATAGTAGAGAATACAAACATTCCCCGACGCAACTAGAGAAGATATATATATAAAAAAAAGAGGAAAGTATCAGAAATTACGTTTACTTCCTGAACTTCTTGCTGCTTCAACAGATTTGTTCCTTCTTTTTTATTTTTTTGTAGAATTCAATTCTTTTCATGCCTATCACGATTTTTTTTTATTTTTTACTTTTGTAACTTTTTTTTTTTAGTTGATGTACAATTTCGTGTCTCGTCCACAGAGGAAATGACACTCTTTCTTCCATAGATGGCGCTTGTTGGGATGCCACATCCATACACATCACAAACTCCCACACATTGTAGTCTTGCTCATTAGTTTTCAAGTGAGGTTCACATTGGAAATCTGCATGCTAACCAATTTGAATAGTTTCCACACACAAGAATACTGATGCTTAATTTCAGCATCACTAAGTCTAGATTTCCACTTTTAAAGAAAAACGTAATGAACTTCACTTTTCCTTCCCCCCTTCCTTCGTCTCCTTTGGTGAGGCACATTGTGTCATCAGGAGCAAATCAATGAACCTCATCAGAATGGGACAAATGCCTCCATACTCAAACCATTGGGCTAGAAAGGGGAAAGGAAAGGAAGGGAAGGGTGGATACACACAGTTGGAGTCCCCTTTCCTTCTCTGCACAATTCTTTTGTCAATATAATGAAGTTTAATGCTTGTTTCGAAAAATTTGTCAATTTCCAATTGGTTAGAGACCAATCAATAACAAACCACCGTCTTGCATAAACAAAAAGTTTTCAAGAATTCCAATTAGCTGTGTGAATGAATGCAAAGTCAGTTCTTCGGTGCCAAGGAAAAAAAAGTAGTTTGTCAACAGGATATTAAAGCCCACGTTGTAACCTTTAAAAATGCCGGTGTGTAGTTTTATTCCATGAAAGCATCGGAATGCCGAATTGAAGAAGGCTTTAAAAAATCATAAAAAATGATGTTATGCATTTCAGATGAGGAAAAATGTGAAATATTAATAGTACGGCAGCAGTCACTGTTATAGATTATTCCCGAAACTGTTTCAGAAGTAGGAATAGAGATAGTGAGAATATTGATTTGATGTCATGAGCTTAAATGATATTTGTTATATTTTCTTTATGTCTACATCAAACGTGCGCGTTTCACTCGTAATGTGTTGCAAGTACGAAATCTTGTTTCTCCATGAATGAAGAGAATCGATAAAAAAATTAATAGGGTTTTTTTTTATGAATGTTTGTTTGATTTTTTTCTTCTGATGTGGTGGTGGTGATGGGGTGGAAGGGAGGGAGGAATGGGTGGATGGGGTGTTGTGAAATATTAAAAAAATTGAAAATCGCATCGAAATTGAAAATTAAAATCAGGAGAAAAAATCTCGACAATAAATCGTGCAAAGCAACATTTACACGGTATTTTTCCATCTGAATATTGACCACCAAACGCATCCAATACCATAAAAAGTCAAGACATGCGCACTTGGCCATGGCCATCCAAAGAGAAGGTATTACTTCTTATTGGTGAAAACATGAGAATAAATTTCCAACCAAATCTGCATTACATAAAATATATTTTTCTATTTCTCTTTTTTTTATTTTATTTAAAGAAGGGGAAAAAACGAATCTAAATTTTACTTACATTATTTATCGTTTTCCAATATCAACAACAAACGGGATAAAAATAAAATATTATTAGATAAGGTATACACAACGAGTTGACAGCGTGCTTGGAACTAAAAATGCGTGTTAATAGAAAAAAGCAGCGTGACTTTTTATGCGACGAAGGAAAAGGCTGAAGAGGTGGCGGGCGGCAAGGTGAATGTAAAAATTGACAACGAGAGAGAAATGGGCGAAATTCGCAAACGTGGGTGTGTACACAACATGAAATTTCAGCAAACGTCATGTGGCAAACGACAAAACAGCTGAATAAATTCCACAAGGCAAGTATAAGCTAGAGTCGTGTCAAATGTGTCAACACCAATGCGGTTGAAATTTATTGCAAAATGCACTTAGCACTGATTAGCATTCTTCGTTTTATTTCTTTTTCGTTTATCACTTGAAATAACAAGGATTTTTCTACATAACGTCGAAACAAACATTTCTACTTTTGAAATCCAATGAAAGTTCACCTCGTTTTGCGCCTTTGCAACACTCGAATTCTGCAAGTGGCAAAGTGAAGTTAAATTTGAAACACTTTTGTCCCTACTCGCTAAAGGCTCGTTGCCTAATTATATGGGTTAAAGTCAGACTGATGGTCACTTTCCGCTTCACAATTATGCTCCATAAACAAAATCAAAGGGCTAATTAACACTAAACATGGTTATTTGAGAGCTATCTCATTAAACCATAAACAAACGAACAAGTAACTCACCATTCTACCTATTATTATTATTATTCACTGCTTTTCAACATATACAAAACTAGGCCATTGGGAAATCTTTGATTATCGGCTTTTAAAGATCACATTTCAAATTATCAGCCAGCAAAAATCCTATATAAAATAAAAATGAATAGATTTCCTCCTCCTCATGCATTTCTGTTGACATTAAACTACTATGAAAAAGAAATAAAAGATGGGTGCAATAAATTATTCAGTATTCACTTCCTTTCTCAAAGGTAACCCAGGGAGATAAGCGCGCCAACAAAAGCAGACACCTGCTTATGGCTTAAATCATCCGAAGTTTCAAACCACTTACAACTAACAAAACGACAGACAAAACAAATAGCAGTCAAAGAAAAGAAAAGAGAGAAACAGGGTAAAAAAAATGGTAAAGCAACCTCAAAGCATCTTGACAAGGACCTTTTCCCAATAGCTTTCCAATCTCATGTTTCCTGTTGAACAGGGTGACACCTTCTCCAAGTGTGGATAAGGTAGATATAAAAGCCACTTGCTCTGTTGCTCAGATTAGGGGCAATACGAAGGGATGTTGATCAATACAAGTAAAAATGTAATAGAATCGCTCATGTCGTCAGAGATGCTGAGAAAACTCTTCGAATGATGACTGAAATCCGAAAGGTCTAACAAGTTAAGAGTGTTGTTGGGCGTGGAATGGGTTTGTCGGTTGTTGTTGGTCGACTTTCGAGAGCTGAGTAGAGAAGCGAAGAAAGGAAATCTTCGCTTTTGTTTTGTTTTTAATTGCAATTTTTCTCATTAGGGGGTCACTCGAACTCACAAAGTGACTTCAAAGGAGTTTCGTGTATGTTTTTTACATAAGTAAACATGTTTTCTTTTGTTTTGTAAATATTTTTTCTTAATTTGGGAAGATGAAAGAGAAATTAAGTGAAAAGAAGTGAAAAAAAAATATTTCTTCCAAAAATATCAAATACACGTTTGTCTATTTTTTTTATATAAGTTTTTCTCTATGGAAAAAAAAATGACGTGACAAAAAAAAAAAAACCACTTTCATTTTTTTACGGTATGTATAAACTAAAGTTCATATCGTAAAATCAAATTTGATGCCGTGGAGGAAATTCAATTTTTTTTCTTCTTCTATGAGTGTGTGCAAAGATTTTTTTCTCTCTTCATCTTATTATTATTTATTTGGTTCAGTCTCTGTGTGTGTCATGCTTACTTTAATTTTGTTAAACCGTGTTTTCTTATCTTCGACTCACACTGTTGTTAATGGACGTTTGTGTGTAAGAATGCATGAAAACACTCGGCTTTACAAAAGAACGAATCTCGCCGACACACCAGCGACATTTAACTCTCTCAGCCATGGTGAGTGAACACAATAAATTTCTTCATCACAAATCGCATCTGCGTGGATGTGGAATACCTTTATTATTTGGTTTAACGACTTTCTCGTCTTTTCAATTTATAATTAACACAGCAGTTACGGCTCATTTTGCATTCTGCACGTGCAATTTTCATTCAAAATAAATGGTTTAAACAAGTAAATACTTTTATCTCACCGCGCGCTCTTCTTCCTTCCATTTAACGCAACAGTTCAGTTCTGCATCTTAATCGTAATCAGGGTTTTTAGAAAAATTAATTAAGTCTAGCGTTTATTAGGGATGGGCCGAATGGCAAATTTCACCGAATACAGAATATTAAAAAAACACCGAATACCGAATGCCGAATATTAACCGAATACCAAATAATAGCCGAATACCGAATAATAACCGAATCTGAATACCGAATAATAATTACATAAATAGTACAGAAATTGTACTACATTTTAAAAGTTAAGTTGTAATTTAGGCTTTTTAATTTGACACGAGAAAATTTGTGATATCCCATTACAAATTGTGTAAAAATTGCATATTTCAGAAAAAATGGGATGAAAATAGCTTAATTCGTTTTAAATCGGGTCGCAACTGACATAATTCCATTTGCATATGTTTGCAAATGTCGTAATTCCGACTTAACCAATCAAAATAAAAAACTTTTTTGGTTTTCATTGGTTGTCAATCAACTGACCTTAATTTAAACGCCAGTTGACTATGAAAATATAGTTTCAAAAGTCGTTTTGATTTGATTACAATAAATAAAAATTAATTTTACGAAATTTTGAACTTTTTAAATGTAAATTGCGTATTATTCGGAATTCGGCCGAATATCTAATAGCTATTGAATATTCGGCCCATCCCCAGATGTAAACTGTTTAAAATGGACTTTTTAAACGTTCAAATTGCAATGCAATACTTAATTTTTTTTCTTTATTAAAAAACGGAGGGAGAGGAAAAAAATCGGTTATGTTTCGTTCAGTGGAATAGGCAATTACTGAAGCCAAATCCAAAGTCAATATATTATGTGTTCATCCATGTGCAAGGCTGTGCTAATTACATCCACAAGCACGTTTCTTGCCACCACTCTTTTCCACCCCTTTCAAAGAGACTATAGGATTCAGCGATCTTAATGATAATTAACTTGGAACTTGAGAGCAATACTTGAAAGAATGAAAAAAGAACTTTCGCTTCAATACTCCGATCCAATGGTGAAACCAAGCAAAATTTTTACTTAAAAAACAAAAAAGGAAAAAAAAGAGAGAGAAAAATTACACGTTTCTGGGCGCTGAATGAAAAGAAGAGAGAGAAAAAAAATCCAATCTAAACTTGTATGCACAACTTGTGAATTAAAAGTCAATTTGATTTCTTTGCTTACACTTCGAACTAATAATACGATATCTATCAACGATGCCATTCCAGCCGGATTTAATGAACTCTTTGAATTTCATGGCCAACTTCATTGGTCTAACAGCTGTTGCCATTGTTTATGACTCAATGATGATGTGGTCACAATAGCTCAAACTTATATTGGCATTTTTCTTTCTCATATATTTTTTTTTCCCCATGTATTCCGTATTTTAAAATTTAAATAAACACGTTAAAAAAAATGCAGACCGTTTTTTTTGCCCCCTCCCTCACTTTATTTTTTTTTTTTTGCGTTCAACTCACATACACAAAGTCGTACTTTACTGCCGTGCTTAGTCAGCTTATTTTTGGACGATTTCACAGTACAGATAACCCCATATTTTTTACTTTGTCTCGTGGCCCTGTAACGCGCGTAGATGCAGGAAAAAGAGAAAAGGAGAACAAGTGTACTTATTTCTCATGGGGTGAACATTAATTATAAATCAGTATAACGGCCATGAAGTGAATTATGGGGGTTTGTATCGAATGAAATCAAGTGATTTCATGCGACAGTTCGCATGAATCGTCAGTTTGGACATTTCTTTGCATTTCCAACAAACCCAAAACGTTATCTATTGCTCAATTTCTTGCTACATTCCTCCATCATCAAAATCGCATGCAGAAAAGGAAATACGACTTCTTTATTGACGATCCTTTGTCATTTGGAGTCATTCCAAGCTCCCTCTTGTAATTTGGAATCTTCTAATGTCATAAATTAACTGTAGGATGGCTTGTTGGTGCATGCCATGTGTCTGTCACATTTTTCATACAAACGTGGAATCTCATGTCACAAACTACCATTGCAAATTAGGTTTCCCTCTTTGCAAATTACACTAAACCAAATGAATGGAAATGAAGGGGAAATTAAAAATTTTTTTTAAAAATATAAAAATTAAAAAATCGGTGATTATTTTATTTGCTATGTAAATGAGGTATTACTCAATCTCTCCCGTTAATCGTATCAACTAAATGTCTATTTTACCGCACGGAAAAAGTCGTTTAATGTGTTTGGGTAAGAAATAATTATAAAGTTAGTTTATCTTATGCGAAATGAAGCAAACTAAAAGCAGGAAAGAGAAAGGGGAAAAAAAACTTGCATAAGGTGTTGTGTTTTACTTTTTAATGAAATGTAAACCTCAACGTATGTGAAGTTAAGTTCAACTTTTTAATACGTTTTTCTAACGGCCCGCTTAGATGAGGTTTCGCCTCTCTAATCTGTTCAATTTTTTTAATTAAAATCAAGTTTACACCACCTAACTCAGTGCGGAGGATTCCGGTTTCATACCGGGGGAGGGGATAACATCAAGAAAATCTCGTCAAAATTACACATCGTTTTACGAACTCCGCGCAAACGATACGTTGCAAAACCACACATCCATCCATGCACAATTGTCAACATTTCATTTACCCATCGATGGAAAAAGTAAGTTTAAAAAAAAAACGTACGATTCAAGGAGAAAACTCGCGTTTTAACATCAAATTTCATTTTACGTCATGGCGAGAAAAAAATCTATTTTTGGTTTATAATATACACCTGTATAAATTCTCTTTCTGATACACACTTGGCACCATTTTCGACTGTGATAAGAAGTGGATTCCTATGGGAGAGCGCGGGAGGAAGAAAAAAAACCTCATAGATTTATATTTTTATTTCTGAAAGAAGGACTCGCGACGTCACCGCTTTTCTTCTGGCACGAGATACATTACGAAACACAAATATTTTGTCGTCTGCCTTTTCACACAATGATTCTGGCGTGGTGTCGGACATGACTGCCTGCATATAGACCATAAGCTGTTGGCCATAGCAAACCCAAAACCAGGAAGTGGTGCCATAAACCTTTCGTCACGTGAACACTTGCGATAAGAGACGGCAGTGCATCGAGGTAAACGGAATATGGAATGAATAAAAAACGGAAAATATCTTTTTCCACACTAAGATGATTTCCAATGCCATCATCACCACTCCTCGCGTCCCCTCACTTCTTCCCAATATATCGGACTCGCACAGACGCTAGATGGACAAAACAACCTCTAGATTGGAAACACTGATTTAACCCGAAAGAAGAAAAAAAAATGTACTGTGCATTTATTTTTTTAAGATTTTCCGTTATTTTTGTTTTTATTTTTCTTCTCGGTTTCTTATTTTCCATATTCTTTGTTATTTAAATTGCAAATGAAGGCGGTGTGTTCGGAGTTGGTCAAAAAGTTGTTTCTTTTTTATTATTATGTGGTGGTGAAGCGCGTTTTTACTTGCATTACGCCACCTTGATTACTAGGTCGGGACTATAGAAAGAGGGAGGAAGAAAACAGAAAGTAGAGATTCTGGAGAAGTTGGCATCGATTTGTCTGATGATATCAAGTAAAATCCCCAAAGCAGATGGTTTGAAGATAAATCTTCAAAAAATCTTTTAAAACTATTTATTTATTTCAAAAGTTTTTTTAAAATAATTTAATATTTTAAGTTTCTCAAGGAAAGTTTTAATTAAAGATGACTTAATTTTTTTCCCCCAGATTTTATTTTTTTAATAACTTTGGAATAATTTTTTTATTTCATGCAATTTCTGTTGAATAAAATTTGCAACAACAGACGACAACAACTTTGAATTACGTATGCAAATACAAAGAAACGTTCTTCCCGAGCAATAATTTTGCGAAACAAATTAAAACACCTGTGCACTCTTTTCTTTTATATCTTTATATTCAAATTAATTATAAACACAATTAGGCCCGCCGTGAAATTAGTTAATAATGCATATCTGATTAAATCCCACAATTAGTTTAATACTCTTTTTATAATTTAAAATTACACACACGGCAATTGTGATGACATTACATTACATTAGAAAAATGAATTAGTGACCTCGACCGGTTATCAGGGGGCGGGTTCGGGCAGTGCAGAGTTAATTCTTTCACAACATTGCATCAGTCTGATAGATTTTGCCCTTCACCTACTACTACAGATACCCCTGCACCTTCGCTCGGAACTCCAAAACCTGATAGCACAAACGAAATAAGACTCGGTGCGAAATCCTGGTGGGCAAGTTCAGATAGGATGAATTGAAAAACTAAGTTTGCACAGAACGAGATGAGACGAATGATCGAGTCACCTTTATAACCTTGTTTAACCCTTATTTCTTTGGGGAGAACGAAAGAGTGAATGAAAGGGGAGGGGAAAAAATTACTCTTCTCGCTTTATATTCTAATAATATTCAAATTCGACTACGGCCGGATTGAAAGAGATTTGGTGGATATATTAAAAAGAAATGAAATTGTCATATTATGTGTATTCTGATTTCGGAGGTACAGTATCTGTTGGCAACAGCATCGGAAAGCAATAAAACGGGGACTCTATGGCTGCCTCTTACATTGAATATTCATTTATCTCCTTATAGACAATGTGAGATATTTTATTGCGAAGCCGCACATATTCTTTACGGAAGAAAGGAAAAAATTTCACTACCTATTTTGCAGCTTAACAGGCTCATTTCGAGTTTATTATATTTCATTTTTAAACTGTTTCTCAGAAGATAAAAAAATCAGTCGTTTAATTAATGCAGTGTGAAAATTGCGTGAGAAATAAAAGAAGTAGAATACATATATATACCGTATACGTATATATATATAAACAAAAAAACGAGACACGGGAAAAAGCGGAAAGAAATGTAAAAAGTGAGCGAAGGTGAGAAAAGGGAGCGAGGTCAGTCTGAAAGTTTTATTGAAAAACGGTGTTGAGAGAAAAACTTTAAGGCATTTTGAAAAATATTTGCAATTTCATTTTAATGGTATCAGCCAGCGAAGCTAAAAAAAAATATTTGTGTGTGTGGTTTAGGTTTAATAAGAAATCTCGTTTGATTCGCGTTTGTCGAGTGAGTCCGAGCAAACGCAGAGAGCAAGAGGCAAATGCAGAGACTCGTTGTTGTATATGGCATGGTAATTAATATACGCATGCGTGTCATGTGCACAGACTAATAACAAAATAATTAATCGATACCTCAGAAATTTATCTGCAAAATATTTGTAAAAGGACTAAAATTCAATTTGTTTTATTGCTTTCATTACCATAAAGTTGATATTAAAACTCAGAAATGGAATTTTTTTTTCTCTTGTAAAAACAAGGGGGAAAACCAAATTTGTTTCTTCCCATACGGTACTTCGGTTTTGAAAATGGAATTTTATTTCTAAGCAAGCAAACAAATAAATGAAAACTCATTATAAATAAATCAAAAAATGATACAAATATATAAATGTAATCATTTCCTCTAAACCCTTTTACACGCAATCAATCAGTCTTGCTTTGCAACTAGAATTTCATGAGCTGAAAAAGCTTAAAGTACCATAAGTATCACACATTTCTCACAAGTTGTAACTTTTTCCAACACAATTTATAACAGTTTTTTTTCTTTTAAAAAAATGAAATATTTATTTCAAACTTTTTTTTTCTCTCTCTCTCTCAATCTCAATCTCTATCTCGTTGTCGTTTCTACACATGATTTCATATTTAACGTTTTGATGACCAACCGTATCTCTTCATCATTAAGGGTTGTAGATTCACACCACAATCTGCTCAACCAATGCCCTGACTAATAAACCTGACGTTTAACTTTTGCTTCACTTCCCCCTTTTCCTCTTCTGCTGCTGTAAACGCACTTCCATTTTTGAGCTCAGCCAACTTTGATTGCATTCGGCCATACGTCACTTTGCTTTCTTAGTATTTTCTTGGCCTAAAGCTTTTGGAATCGGTCCTTTCTTTTTATATGCCTAATGATTACAATGTTGAATTTTAAATGAGACACGTGTTTCTGCTCGTAATCGTTGTTTAAAAATCATTAAAAAATTCATTTTTTGCGTCATTAAAAAGGATTTTTAAAGCGATTGTTATGAAGGAAGAAGAAGAAAAAAAAGATGAGTATATACGGTACTAATGAGAGGAAGGAAGAGTGATCAATTGGGGACAAATTGAGTATAAAAAATGCTGGTTTTGGGAGACGGATGGAGACAAACTGAAATTGATCTCGCCAAAAAATCCCACAGAATGCCGCATGAGATGCACACGAGTGACAAACGCCCACCCAGTCTTTTAAAGGATACGCCTGAGAAGTTACGGGGTTATCTTCGCCCTGCACGCAGGTGATCTGCAGGAAAGTCACTGTGCAATGACAAGGGGCATACGTCACACTACAATGGATTTAATCAGATTTTTTTGGCTTCTCTTTTATTTCAAGTGTAAATAACTCTAAAATACGTTTCCAACTTTTATTTCCTTCAAATAACAACTTTTCGGTTTCGCCGAGATTCGATCATGGCATTCAGTCGGTTGAGAAAACGGCTCGTTTCTCTTTTTCCCCACAACATAAAAACTTTTTAAAAAATCAATTTCATAAAGTCAAAACTTTGTCATCATATAAATGAAATAAAGTAAACATTTACATAAAAAAAAATATTTTGAAATGAATGCGAAATTGTTACTTAGAAAAAAAGAAATAGATGCACATATACTGGCACGAAAGAAGAAAAGCAAACATGTGACAAGATGAAAATCAATTCAATACTTTTTAAGTCTGCCAACCCAACACACACACAGAGACACACATGCAAGAAGTTAAATGAAAAATTGAAAAACAAAAGAAAGACAGATAAAAAAAAAAGTTAGATGACATTACCTTGTTTTGAAACGGGGAATAAGAAGGGGAGAAGGTAATAAAAGCAGAAAGTGATAAATGTGTTTTGTTGATGATGCCATGCCACAGTCTTTTCAATCTGTTACTCACCTCTCAAGAGAATAGTGAGAAGAGTTCCGGCGAACAAGGTAGTGCAAGGACGAAGTAGCATCGTGTTTGTCGGACCGAAGGGAGGCCAGCATTGTGCAGAGTATCCGAGCATATGAAACTTGTTGGCCGGAGCATCCACTACCGAGTGAAGGCTCTCAGACCAAGTGTGACTGCATCGGGGAACGGAGAGGAAGTGCTATTGATTCTCAAAGACGGAAGCGTCGAGTTCAATTCACATGCAGAAAACAGGAGCGCGTTTGCCCACACAGCGACACACTCAGTGCCGACAACACGGCCCGCTTAACTTTAACTTGCTGGAATGGGATGGGTGGATGGGTGCATTTTGGTCACGTGGGACCGAGACGAGAATCAAGCGCACGCATGCGCAATACTTTTCCCATCGAGTGTTTTCCAGCCACATGTCACTAGCGAGGTGAAAGTTCACTTTCAAAGTGTTCTCATGCATTAGAAAATGAGTGGAGACACAGAAACAACAGCACGTGCATTAAATTTGCAATCCTCTTTCAGTCGGAAAGGAAAAATTTTTTCCAGTCACACTCTCCTCTTCCTTTTTTCCCCCCATATTTATTTCCTTTTTATTTTTTTTTTATATTTCTCCTTGCGTTTGTGTAGCTCTGCCTTACACTTATTATAGCTTTCATCGGGAGGAAAAAATATATAAGGATTGAATGAAAAGAAGTGTGGGGAAAGATCGATAATGGCGAAGGCTATAGTTATCAAAGTAAATGTTATTTACCGAATGAAAACGAGCGAACTGCATGAATACACCGCCGTATATCGTTTCCATATCTCTTTTTTAAAAGTATGATTAACTTTAATTCATAACTGGAATTCATTTTTACATTCTTTATAAACTGAAAAAGAGACGAGGAGATGAGAGGAGGGAAAATCAATGCTGGCCACTTTACTGAGCTATGAATTTTAAAATTTTCGTCAATAATTTAGAATATGTTAATGACATGCAGAGTAGAATGAGTTAATCCTTATTTTCATACTTGCATTTGTTTGTTTACTAAAGGAGAAAAGTCTCTAATCCATTACCTTTTTCTGTATCTCATCAGATGAAGGCGAAAATTCATCAGTAGAAGATGTAAGCCCATCTAAGACGTATAGTTGTTGATTGCAGGGGAAAAGAGGCACACAAACCAGTGAAACACACGCTGCTACGACGTGCAAGGGATCCATAAGAGACCCCATAATCCACTGCGCTAGCTCAACTTTGGGGCTGCCATAAAATCCGCTATGGTTACACCCATCTTTTTTCTTGCCATGGACACATCACTAAACTAGTTTATCACTTCAATTTCAAACCGTATATACGTCTCGGGCCGAAAGTTGTCGCCAGTATTTATTTTCCAACGTGTAATTCTAAATAGAAAAAGCAATTACCGTTTTAAAATTTTATCGATTTGAATAGAAAAACGTCGCGTGGAAAATATAGACGCGACATTGAAACGATCCTAAAATGTAGTCGTCGGTTCGGTTGCTACAGACGAAGAGACGGGGGGGAAAAGTCATTTGGGAATTATCAACAACTCTACACATTATTATAGTATTGACTTTCTTGTTACACAACACCTATTTTGTGCCGTGGAAAAAAATCCTCATAGATATACCTCCCTTACATCAAAAGGTAGCGCGATAATAAATTTGCCTTTACTTCAGACATTTACTGTGTTGGCTTGATCCACATTGCAAACTGTTTCTTTTCTGCGAGTTGGACACGCAATGGTAGAAAACAGACCACACACCCATTTTATCTCTTTTCAAATACATTATACGGCATCGTCCGTAAAAACAATGGCAAATGACCATAGTGGGCGAAGTAATAAATTCGTGAAAATATAACTATAAAGTAAAGACAACACATTAATTTTTTTTCCTATCGTTTAAAACGTTTATTATTAATTCCGGAGTTAAAACTTTTTTTTTGTTTTTATTTTTTTAAAAAATAAAAGGAAATTAACATCGACATCATTTTTCTAAATGTCATCAGCAGTTGTTGTTTTGAAAATAACCAGATCACCAGTCCAATGAGGGAAAAACTGTCATAAAAGAGAACTAAGAGTTAATCTTCATTTTTTTTTCATTACACGTAATGTACAAGTTATAATTTTATTTATGTTTTTATTTACACTTTGCCGCTAATGCGCCACATAAAGTTTGAAAATAGACTTAATTTAACTGACATCTTCACTTTCGATCCGCAACAACTTTTATATACACAACATGCAGGCAGGGGGTCCATGAATAAAGGCGTAGTGTGAAAGCATGGACATCTTACTCTGCTGTGGTTGTTATTGATTGGCAGTAGGAGAAATTTCCTCCCATAATTTCTTCCTAAATAATTGTCGCGGTCAGAGGTGAGGGCTGTTTGCTTTTGTGTTCCGGCAAAGTAATGGACTACCCTAACGACAATCGTGTTGTAAGCAACGGAAATTCCGGCTAACTTGATTTCGTTGTGGCCTGAGTGAACTACTGTATCTTTATTTTCTGAATTGCTTTTAAACATTGTCCACATACTGTGCAGAACAATAATTAACACTTAGCAGGATAATATACGATGCAAAGTTTTTCACAAAGAAATAAATTGAAAGTAATTTATTTTCAAATATGTAATAATGTTGAAATATAATTTTTTTTTTATTTTTATAAAACTTCACACTTTGGACTTTGCCAAACTGATGTAGAAGCTTAACGAATTTATTACGATTTTTTTCTAACTATACACATTAAATTTGAGAAGTCCAATTGGCAATTTGTGAGTTCACCGTTCCAAATCAAATTTCCTTTTGTTCCAATGATTGATAATCTCTTTTTAATGAGTTTTAATTCACACTTAATTAGTTTTAAACTTTTATATTTGAATTCTTCGGCCTGGGTGGAATGGAAAAGTAGAATAAACACCTAAGAGCGTGTGAGAAATTAAAAAGAAAGAAAAATAAGAGAAAATGTACAAGTTTTGAGCACTAATCTTTATGTTTATGTTTGTTATAATTAGATTTGTGTATATACAAAAATGAAAGTGTGGCATTCGGGTGTTGCCGTGAAGTCCATTTGGAAAACAAAAAAAAATTAGCGTTTCTTCCAGCGTTTGGGAGTTAATTGGCTTAATAGCATTCATTTGTGTTACATTAATGAACCCAGCTAATGTGATAAAAAGAGATAGAAAAGGAAGAAAAACAATTCCAAAGATAACCTGAACCCCCATTACTTAGAGTCACGGCAGTTTCGAGTTCTTAAAATGATTACTCATGTAATCATGCTTCATGTATTATGCAAGAAAAAGTGTCCAATAATTTCACTGCCACTGTATACTATCACTTTTTATTCTCACGCCTTTTACTTTTATTTTATTTAGTTTTTAAATCAATGATGGGTAATAATAGTTCTCTCTCTCTCTCTCGTCGGTCGCAATGTTTGTGGCTGACAGGCAAACTCCATTCAAAGCCGTCGTAAAAATCGTATGACAAGCCGTTTTTCAAAGCATTTTAAACTTATCCACTTTGGAGCCGGCTTCGGGCTTCAAGATGAAGTTTCCACCGGAGAACATGAGTATACCGCAAACTATGGGCACACTGATACTCACGTGTCTTTTTTATTTAATAACTTTTTTCCTATGGCAGCTATCGGTGTGAAATTGTGATAGAAATGAACCTTTTGAGTTGATGAGTATTTTAAGAACAAAATCACCACTGTAGATCCAGTAGTTTTTTCTTAATTAATTTTTGAAATTGGGTCAGTAATTTTGGAACACCCTTTATTTTTGGTTTCTACCCATTTTACAAATAGTGATGTTCAAATGTGAGAACAATTTTCTTTACAAAGCCAAATTTATACAGGAATCAAATGTTTCCTGAGTGAAACACATGTAAATTCATTTCGTTTTAAATCCACAAAGTTCCGACATAACATTTCATGTGGGTTTGTTCAGAAAGAAAAAAAAATCATTTGACAACTCTCTCTTGGAAACAGGAAATTTGTTATTCGCAGAAGCAGTGAAAAGATTTAATTACAAGCTTCTGACCTCATAAACTTTGTTTGGCAAATTATCGATAATTAAACTGCGAGAGAAAGTCCCGCTCTCTGTCAAATGCAGTAGCGCAAACGTGTTCAAAGCCACTTGTTTATAATTTTATTTACACAAATATTTTTGTTAGTGCATCATTAAGCAATTAAAGCTCCCTGTCTTGTGACTAAAAAGGATTAATATCATCATTAATTTGATTTGATGGATATATTGCCTCTGGGGCCATTAATTTGCCTTTTTTTATGCAAGTCTGGGAACGGGGACTTTGGAAACTTAATATTGATAAAAGTACCCTTAAGGTTTCTTACGACAGGCACTGTAGAAACAACTGAAATTTAATGAAGGATCACGTTTGACAGTTTGCTGTTGCTGACAGACTGGCAATAATTTGGTGGTGTCAAAAAAGAATAATAATATTTTTTTAAAAAATCTGTTGGTGGAAAAAAAGGTAAAAATGAGTTTTTGCATCCTTTAGTAATTTTGATTTTTTTTTTGCCGGAAATCATTCTTGTGGCTGTGACATCAGTATGCATAATTTAAGAAAAAGGTCACAACTCCAATTTCCAACACTAAGGCACTTGGATCGTTAGCCGTGCTTCGGTTAACTCTCACAAGAGTGCATTTGCAATAAGGATTTGGATGTTTAATTTGCTTTGCGGTATTGGGAAAGTGTTAATAAAAATCATCGCTTTCATGATTGAAAAAGATATTTGTTTAAAGTTTAAACTTTAAACTTTGTACAATATTCGGAAATATATGTTTTCGTGGTCAAGGTCAAATGCGTGATCAGTTTTTTGTATAAAATGAAGCCAAAACGATGATACAACGGACGGAAATCAATTCAGCAATACATCCTTTTCCTTTCAAATGTATACAGGGTTTTCGTGTAAGTGTTTGCACTCTGCAGCTAATTTTTTCCCAAGATATTAATACCGGTACAGTAGAATTGGTTTTAATTGAATCTTTACTAATGTTGAGGAAGGGAATTCATTGAGTTAGTTTAATTTTTAATTTTGACCATTACTACCGTATTTCAGCAATATTCACATAGCTTTAATCCAATTTTTTTCTCAAAATTATTCCATATTATAAATTAAAATTATTTTTATAGACTAATTTTGAAATTTTCTACACCTTTCTAATAGTTTTTTCCGACTATAGAATTGAAACATTAAAAGTTACAAATATTGCGAATATTGTTGAAATTAAAAATTAACTAGCTCAATGAATTGTCCTCGTTAAGATTACTAAAGATCAATTTAAACCAATTGTATTACATGAGTATATCTTGGGAGAAAAAATTAACTGCAAACACATGATGCATCATATGTAAGATCAAAGATCTATATAGGGCAAGGCAAACCATCTGCAAGCGGGCGCCATCTAGTTGCAGTAAATTACAACTATGGTTGTTTTCAATCTAGATACAGAGTAGGCGTAAAAATAATTATCAACATTAAGAAAATAATACCAATTAAATTTCATTTCAAGGCTTTATTTCTAATTCCCATGTACAATCATAATTTACATTTGTATATTTCATAAAGACAATTTACAACTCATCATCCGGTGGATAGCAACACCCAGTTTGAGGTGACGCATCCCCGATATCTTTAATCGCTCCTTTGCAGCAAACTTGACTAGCAGTGACATACAAATTCTCCCCGCAACAATTCACTTTACCTTTTTCTTCGTCTTCTATATCATGCACCTGTCCTGAACAGCAAATCTGTTTTTCCGCATTGAAAAGACTCGACCCGCAACATCCTAGACCTTGATCTTCAGCCTGAACTACCGTGTTGTTGCAGCAGTGTTCAGTATTGGGGTCGTAAGTATCTTGACCACAACAGAGAGCATGAGGAGTGATCTTTTGTACAGCGATGGCTTGGTAATTTCTATTTTCGTCCGCATAATGACAGCAAAGCTCTTTGGACATGTCGATGGGTTTGGATCCACAGCATTGATGCGTTTGCAAATCGATTACGTTCAAACCGCAACAAGATGTCGACGAGGTTGTTCTTGGGAAAACTGCATTTTCTTCCGGCTTATCGTTGGCCTCGGGCGCCACCGGGTATCCTCTTGGGAACATGTTACTCGAGCAGCAAACTTCCTTTTGATAATCGTAAGGAATGAGCCCGCAGCATCCTTCGTATCTGGAACTCTTTTCGATCACGACTCCAGCCATGTAATCGCAACACATGTGCGTCATGGAATCGTAACTGTGTTTGCCGCAACAGATCTCGCTTCTCGACGTCTTGTTGAATAATTCGTTGTCGCAGCAGATTTCGTTTTCATAATTGAACAACTGCGATCCGCAACAGGAACCCATACGATCTTTATTGTCGTGTACGACTCCTTCGCAGCATACTTCTTCTCTCAAGTTGTACAAACTCGGTTCGCTGTTTCCGTTCTCCGCCCAACAACACATCGTGTTTCTTCGTTCGCCCTCTTCCGTATCGGGTAAGTCCAAAACCTTGTTCCCGCAGCACACCTGCTTCGCGGAATTGTAAGGAATCTTCTCAGATCCACAACACGCATCGCTTTCTTCTTCTAACTCGCTGTCGAGTACGGTGTTACTCACGTCGCAGCAGTGTTGCGTTTTCACATCATATACTTCGTCACCGCAACATTTCAGCGATCCGTCTTCGTTCTCTTCGTGGATTTGTTTGTTGTTGCAGCAGATCTGGGTCTCGTAATCGTATATTTCCGTACCACAGCAGGCTGTACTGGGCCATTTTTTTTCCTGCAATTTGTTGATCACGTTGAAGGTTTCATTTTCGCTAGAATAATGGCTGCAACAGATGTGCGTATTCATGTTGTATACTTCCGTGTTGCATCTACTCTTCGTCGGCATCTGTGGGAATCCCGGTCGGACAAACCCGGCGTCGTTCATGTGGGATCTGAATGGTTGTACTACGTACTGATCACCCAAACCACAAGTTTGTTGGCTTTTATCGTAAATTTTTCCTTTGCAACAACCGTTGCTCTTGTATTTCTTCTCGTAAATTATAAAACGAGTTGCAATCGTCGATGTTCCCATAAAACTGACAGGGGCACCGTACATTCCTCCTCCTCCTCCTCCTCCTCCTCCTCCTCTTCCCCCTCATA
>JAQFZO010000429.1:0-25179 GCA_034695885.1 Geophilus flavus
GAACCCCCATCCCCATACTCCAAACTCACAGATTGACACTCAAAGAGGGAGATATTGGAGCAAAATGTAATCTTATCTTGCTGATTTACGATTTATAAATCCAATTTAAGAAAGATTTAAATATTTAAACATTAGAAATAACTAATTAATGCAGTGTAACTGACATTTGGAAATTTGTTTGCGAGATTTTAAGATTTTGTAAAGATTTTTAGAGATTTTACATAAATTTTGAATGATTTTTCGGGATTTCTGAGTTTTTAAAACATTTTAAGGATGATTTTAAAGATTTCGTGTTTAAAAATTTTGGAATTTCATGGGATTTTTGTAGCCCATCGACGAGAATGTCGAACTTTTGAATATACGTCATCAATTATGACATCATCAATGAATTTTCAAACATAACAGCAAAAAAAATTAATTTAACAAATTACAAATATTTAAACTTTAAAATATTTACAGCGATTTATAGATCATAAATCATCAGCTCCACGCAAATTTACATGAATATCGCCATCCCATCCAACAAACACAACTCACATCATCCAAACATCAACCAACCACATGCGCCCATCCCCCGCACGTGGCGCTGCGCTGTGCTGCCTCAAACTCAAACCCAAACATCAACCCTTGCGCGCGCCTCGCACGGGATGCTGGGTAACACATTTCACCCGATAACACGGCTCGGAACCTCACAACACGCCGCTCGTCAGCAGCGAGAAATGGACTGTGATGAACCTCCGCGCCCTTTCTCCACGTCCCAGTCCCACTTGACCGCTAAAACACCACCAAAAAACCACCAAAACCACCAAAAAACCCACCAAAACCACCCGAACAATGCCTTCCCCCTCACTCTCCCCACCTAAAAAACATCCATGAGTGTCCACCGAGCCTCCACCGTGTCCCTCTTACTCCTTTGGTCACTCATCGCAATCTCAACCTCAACGTCCCTGGCCGCATCTGCCACCGACCCATCACAATTCGTCATCGGCTTTTTACAGCCTTTCGCTGCGGAAGGGAAACTGATCGCCGGCGCGGTGCCGTTGGCTGTCAACAAAGTGAACTCTGATGCCGGGTTGCTGCCCGGCCACACACTCAACTATTCGCTGGAAAATGCGGGCGATTTGGGGAGTTATATGTCCATCAGGCATATGACCGGGTGGATGAAGAACGATGTTGTCGCTTTTATCGGACCGGACGAAAGCTGTCATTCGGAGGCCTTAGTCGCTGCCGCGTGGAATCTACCGATGATAACTTATGTGAGTAGGGGAAAAATAGGGGTCGAACCTCGTTATAACGAATATGAAATTAATTGTTTTAAATTTTTAATTGTGAACATATGATTGTTACAAGTTTTATTGTTAATTTTTACTATTATTAGTGTTGGTGGATTGTTTAATGTCCACATACACAGGATGAATAATTAAAGGAATGGAGTTGAGGACTGACAAATTGGTGGGATGGTTATTTTAATTTATGCGGTTGGGTTTGCGGTTTTAAATTTAAATTTAAAGTAGCTCACCGTAATCTGTCGCATCGTAGAAGTAGGCACGATAGCTCGGAAGGGCCATTTTAAAAATTCATTTTCACTTTTTGATTGCTGGTACCTGGTGTCAGAAGGGCCATTTTTTTGAAAAGTCAATTTCACTTGCCAGAAGGGCCTAACACAAAAAGGGCCATGCAATTTTTTTCAATTTTAATTTTGACTTTTTAATTTCTATACGCGTAGTGGCCCTGTCGCTATGCAAAAAAATTCGATATAACGAGGTTCTCTGTTTTTATCGACTGGTTTACCACTTATGAACAGATTGTTTTTTAATCAATAGAAACAATTTATTTAAAACTGATTTATAATAATAAATGTGGATAATTTTCAATTTTTAAATATGATGTAATTAATTGAACTGTTTATAAATGTACAACAATAACATTTATTATTTAGTCACCTTTTTCATGCATTTGGAGTGCTCTATGTTGCTAAAAAAAGAAAAACAATGCAACTGTTAGCAGCAGCACCTCTTCTGCATTGTAGGAAGCTAATGTTTATGCGACGGAGTTTTTAGAGGATTATTCTGTAAAACAACAATGGACAAAAATTCTCAACAATTAACAAAACAATATAATCTTCAAAAAAAATCTTGCCATATAAACATAGTTTCAATAAATTTAAATAATAATTGTAACAGTAATAGTCTCCGTAAAGCGATGGAGTGACTGAGTCTAGTTTGATAGCGATGTTTGTTCGCGATAAGAAATGAATGTGTGTGAAACTAACCAACATTGCTATTCGGGTATGAGTTTTTAGTCATTTTAAATTTTTCCAAGAAAATTGGATGTTTTTTTTTTTCCAATTTTTTTTATTAAAAAAAAAGAAATTAATGAAGTGGGAGTTTAAGGTGGGAAAGTCAAGTTTTCCTAGTTGGCAACACACCTGTTTCATGTGTTTCAATGCCAAGGTTTTGAGTTTGAGTTGCTTACAAGGTCAAGTACACAGAAAAAAGGATTTTATCATTCACTGCACAATTTATGGAGTACTTTATAAAAAAGAAACAAAATTATGCATTAAGGCATTGAGTCATGGTTAAAAATAACATTTTAAAAAATTATCTAATAATCTTCCTGTCAATAACCCTTTTAAATTAAATTAAAGTTTATTTACCACTTTTTTAATGAAAAAAAATGTTTTAATTAATTTTTTAAATTTTTTATATAGTATTTTTTTTATTTTTCTAATTTTTAATAGTATTTTTTAAATTAAAAAATTGAAAATATTAAAAAATACTATTAAAAAAGTATTAAAAAATTCCATTAAAAATTTGAAAATAAAAAAATAAAAAATATAAAAAATTACAAAACTGAACTTTTGTCTTTTCCTTATTGTAGTGATTCTACTTGTATAACAAATTTTTTCAAAATTATAATTGAAAGAAGACACATAAATGTATATTTTGCTTTTGAATGAATTTTTTTGTCTTAGAGGTAGTGGAGCAGAAAATCAAAATGGCCACCTTCTAAAATTGAGTGTTTTTAGTCTATGGGAAAAGTTGTTTGGAATTAATATACCATGACTGAATAGATTTATGCCACTCATATAAATAAACTTATGTAAGTTTTAACTAAGTACACAAATAATTGTAGAACTTAACATGTTTTAGTTTAGTCTGGATTAATTAGTTTCTATCCCAAGCACACGTTTCTTATGATCAAAGTTCTCATAGGCCTATTGTGGGTGCCTTTGATCAAACTTCAGACTTAACTATTAAAATCATCTTTTTCTAGTCTTTAAAAACAAAATTCTACATTAATCTCACCTCATATATACAAGCGCCACAGTTTGATTTCAGGCATAAACTTAGTAGTGATCAAAGTGACACCACTCTGTGGGGTGAGATTGATGGGACAGTTTTTTTAAAAAAAAGTTATCAAGTTAAGATACTAATTTTTTCATTTTAACACAGAAACTAGAGCTAAGACCTGAAAAATGACCCAATAATCATGTTTGTAAGTGCAATATTTACAAAGTTACAGCCATTCAAAGTTGAAAATTGATCAAAGCGCCCCCAAATGATGGTACTCTTAAATCAATAATATTTTTTATATTTTCTAATTTTTTAATTATTAATTTATTAGAAAAATAAAAAAATTAAAAACTACTATTAATTAGTATTAAATTATATTTTTTAATTTAACTCTTAAATTGAATTAAAGTTTATTTACCATCTTTAAAAATGAAAAAGATATATTTAAATTTAAAAAATTAGAAAAATTTAAAAATTACTACGGTATTAAAAATTTAGAAATAATAAAAAAATGCTTTTAAAAAATTAGAAAATCAAAAATACTATTAATTATTATTGAATTAATAGTATATTAAAATTTCCTGATTTTCAAATCCTATTTTTAATTTTTTTTATTTCAACTAAAAGTTGATGTGGAAATAAATGAAGTAAATCAAGATTTCCACAGTTCATCAGGTTAATATGTGGTTCAGTTTCAATTCCCAATGTTAATTAACATCAAAGGAATCAGCTTATGACATTGCCTTAACCCTAATTCGAATTACACCCATGAATCAACTGATGTATAAATGGATTTTTACTTTAATTTTAAAAACCACATAAATTTTCAATCCCACAATCCAATTTTCTGGATATATTTTTTATTTTTATTTTTATGTGTTTTTTGTGTGATTCCTGCAATGAAGTGTTTCAGGTTTTGTTGCAATAAATTGTGATACAGTGGTTGAGTGTGTTGTGAGGGGGGATCTCTTAGCATTTTGTGGGTCTCAGGTGGTTGGTTGCTGCCATTGGGTCTTGGATAAAACTAAATGCCATAAACGTGACATGGGTTTGAAATTACAGTTATAAATCAGTGAACAACTTATATATCATAAATTTATTCACTTCCTTCTTCATCTTTGCTTCACAAACATCAAATGTTGAGTTTTGGTGTTTGTTTCTTGAGAAAACAGGAAAAAGGTGAAGGAAATAATTAAAACGTTTTTATTATTTCTGAGTTTGAATTTGGAAGTAGGGAAGTTTGAAGTGGAATGGGAATTGAAGTGAATTAAATGAGAGAAAAATTAAGTGTTGTTTTAATAGGAAATTAAAATTAATGTAAATTGGGGTACGGTAGGCGTGTAATTTTTCAGGAAGATGTTTGCACATGGAGGTTTTGCTTTATAAAGTTATAGTTATACAGTATTTATGACTAAGGTTACCCTGTTTATATTTTTCTGGAGTTTTTTGCACTATTGAAAACTTTTGTATATGGTATTGAATCTGCTTTTTGATACTGTAGGATTTGGATGGTTTTGGGTGTTTTTTGGAGTTTTTTGAGGGGTTTTAAATGGTTTTTGATGGTTTTGTGTGGTTTTTAAGGGGTTTTGAATTTTTTTTTTACATCTCCTCCTACCTTTCACAACCACTGAAAACCCTTAACTAAATCTAACCTAACCTTACCTCACCTATAACCTCCAGCACCATAATAGCCCATTACTATCAAGAGTAACCATAAAGATCGTAAAATCTATTTAAAACCACTCAAATTCCAAAAAAAGCAATCAAAGTATGTAAGTATTAAACATTTGTCTGATTTTTATTTTATTTTTTTTAATATAAAAAATTTATTTTTATTGTAAAGCCTTGTATACAGTACACTTTAGTGAAATGAAATTGTTCAGTTCATGCAGGATGCAAGTGAAAACTGTTTTTCACTCTCAATGAAATTTTTAAATTAAAAAAAATCTTATCTGTGCTAAAGAGTGTTTTAAAGTCTTGTAAATTGAACTTTTACATTAACTTTAATTAACTTTAATTTAATTCTTGTAGTACCATATTTTTTTCTAGTAGTACTGCTGAGTGAAATTAACGAGTGAAGTACATTTTTTCACATCATGATGCAGCTTTCATATGAAAAATAATAGGTGGTTACAAGGCCCACCAACTGGTTTACTTAGTTTTAAAAAAAAAATGGACCCAAAATTCCATTTAACATGATATCCGGTCGGTATTCACATTTTTCCAGATTTCAAACCGTTGACTACTGGTTTTACGAAAAGTACGATATTTGTGAATCCATGTAGTCATGAGCTATAAATTCCACGCGCAAACTCTAGTAGTAGTATCATATAGTTTTACATCCCCAATAGCAGCAGCAAAGGCCATATGGGACCTGTCAAGTACAAAATTTAACAATAACTATAGACGCAAAAAGACTCAAAAGACACAATCCATTAAATTACATAATCCAAAATGTCGAGTCAAATGTCTCCGCTGTGTTGAGATGAGACAACGCAAACTCTACCTACAGGGTAGGCATGTAAGTAGTGTCACATAGATCTAATTTGAGCTAAGGATGGTTACAGTTACATTCAGAATTATTAAGTTATAAATCTATTTTTCACCCTCTTTCAAATAAAAAAAGATTCACACGTGTAGCTCTTTAATTTTTAAGTATACAATTATTTTCCTATGTCACAGTACGTAGGTTTACCAAACCCTTTATCGAACCGTACGGTAATTATAATGGTATTTATAACCGATCATTACAATTAACCCTAATATTTCTTGCACAACTCTTTCTCAGAACTCAAGATGAGTTAAGTGAAAGGGAAGATGGATAAATTGAGATTCTTTCAAACACTTCTGTGAAACATCAGTTGAAACAAGTTCCAGATCAAACAAAAAAAACAGCAACATAAATAAAACTCGTATTTTTAGTTTCAAAAACCCACAAAATGAAATTTTTGTTCAGTAGGAAATGAATTTAAAGGATTGCATAACATTTTTATCACCTGATCACTACAGATTGCACCTTTGCAAGTTTATTGATACATATTTGATAAACAGGATTATAAATAGCAACACTCCATTTCTGAAGAAAGGTGAAAGCATCAGAGATGAATAAAAATTTAACAGACTGCATGGGATTTGCAACAAAGGAAACATATTTTTACATCAATTTCAAATAATCAGCTGTTTCCCCATCAGGAAAAACACAAATATTTTTTTATTTTTTTAATGGTAATTACATGACTCAGGAAAAAATTATCAGATTTTTTATTCTCATTTTTCAATTGCATAATGATGATGATCTTTGTTTGTGAGATAATCTTTAAGCTAAGACTTTTTTTAATGGAAAAAATTAAAATTGTCTGATGGTGTAACCTTTTTTGCTGGACTTTATCAAGGAATTAAGTTGATAACATCTCAATCAAATATTTGATTTGTTGTTGAAAATGTTTAGAATTAAATTTGTCAATACCCTAGTCAAGTAAAATGATTTTTTTTTAATTTGAATTTTTGGAAAAAATGATGATTTTTGTGAGAAAAAAATGAATTTTTAACTCTAGATGACCTTGGGAGATTGTTTCAAGGTCATGGTGTATTGTTTCCTCTAATAGTAGCCTGGGTTTTTATTAATTCAGTCATATATTGATCAGAAAGTCAAAGTTGAAAGAAACTTACTAAGTGTAAAACAACTACGCAGTTGTTATCCGATGTGCAAAATTGAGGTTTAATTTTCTCACTTTTTTATATATCCCAAAAAGTAATAACTTTTTAGAAATAAAAAACTTTCTAATTGATATTTTATATCCCAGCAACATTAATTACCAGCTTTCCACAAGTACTTTACTCTGCACAAAAATTATCTTGACCTGGTTACTCTTGTGGAACTCCCATAACACTTTTATTATCTACGGTGAAGCTAATTTCTTTTTCATCCATTAGTGTTAGTTTCCATTAAGCATTATCACACCTTTTTTATTTTCCTGCCTTTTTACTTATATTTTATTTTATTTTATTTTATTTTATTTTTAGTCAATATGGCTACTACTTTATTTTATTCAGTACGTAGGGGTTTATGTACATAAAAGGGGTCAAGGTGCCCTCTAGTGGAGAATAAATTAAAATCTAACAGGATTTTCTTAAATAAATCAAAAACAAATAATCAATCTTAAATTTTTAATTCCAAACCTTAAAATATCATACTTAAACTGCAAATATTAGTGACTTAGCGCAATCTTGAACGGCTCCACTTTCCGACGACAACGACAAACGGATAATATTTAAATTTAGTTTGTTTTACATCATAATATCATTAAATCTTGGCAGGTTTGTTGTTCTAAACTAGCTCTAAAGCTGAAGTTTGATTTTGTGCTTGCTACAACAAATAATCAGCAAATTATTTGTGGTCTTTAGTTGTCGCATAAAATGAGTCATGTGTATGAGATTGCGCTATGTCACTAATATTTCAGTTTTAAATTAATTCATGGTTAATTTTTGATTAATTTAAGAAAAGTAGTTTTGTTGATCATTGAATTTAATTTAATTGAATTTAATCTATTAATTTAATTTAAGTCAATTTAATTTAATTATGTTTTTGTTTTTGTTTTTATTTTCTTTTCTTTTGTTTATATTTCTTTTTTTTTCCTATTTATAAAATGGCAGTTTCAAAATCCCATTTATTCTCTAGAAATCTTTATTTGCTTGTGTGGCAAATGTCATATTTATAGAAAAATCATTTCTTGGTTTTCTTTTAGCTAAACTCACAAACCATAACTATAAAACAGTTGGAGTGGAATTGGATATAGAGAACACATTTTTCCTGACTTATATGGAATTTATGAGTTTGAATTCCTGTTCATGTAGGAAGAAGAAGAAGAAAAAAAATCAAATTGCACTTTGCCAATAGTGAAATAAAAATTGTTTTTAAGAAAAATCCAATGGTTCAAAATCTGCCATTATATATTAATGTTTTTTTCCCATCATCTCATGAATATTTATTCCATAAAACCCCATGTTTTGTTTGTCACAATGACCTCCAAAATCAGGTAACCATCTAAGGTCAGGGGAATAAATTTCATTAAAATGATATCTGAAGATCATTAAGGAGAAATATGGGAGTACAATGGATTTTCAAAGGTCATGGTCATAATTCAGCTTAAATTAAATAAAGTCAATGTCAGATGATGGGCAAGTTGTAATTAATTCTCATGTTCTTCATTATTATGTAACAAAATTATAAAACTGAGTTTTCACAGTTGTGTGGAGTTTTAGATGAAATATAAAATTAATTTAATTCATTGTTCGAATAGTGCAAGCGTTTTTTATTGAAATAAGAATTTTTGATCATTTGAAAGTTTGAGGAGAAAAGGTTTATTTGGTAATAAAAATGTGTTAAATCTGGGGTTGGATGCTTAAATTTAAAATTTCCATAAATTTTATATGTTTTTTTATTTAGGCCACAATGGAGCCCAGTAATAATGGCCTAGGTTATAAAGCCGACCCGCTTGTGACGTCATTTTTTATTTTTCTGTGTTGAAACCTTTCTAGCTTTTCAACAAACAGACAAAAGATCCAAAATAAACACAATTCATTAAATTAATTCAGTTGTTGTCATCTGATTGGTTTAAATGTTGACAACTGAAAGCCATTTTTAACCAATCATATGGTTTCAGGGAAACCAGATGTTAGTCAACTGACAACTGATGACTGACAAGTAGTCGAAAATGGTAACTGGCATCTGACATTTAGTCCATCTCCTTCCTTATGTGGAAGTTCGTTCCCTCCGAACACCGGAACTCGATTATAACATCAAAATGATAAAATTTCTTTCTTCCGTATACGAAGATAATTGAAAAATGAAATGAAAATTATAGAGGAAAAAGAGAGAAAGAGGAGGGATTTTATGTTTTAAGGCAAAGCCTGCTACAAGAGACAGCCTTGAAGGAGATACAGGAAACCTGCTTACAGCATCACAATGACAATAGGTGCGTTCAATTACTATTCGATTTTCTTGATTTATGAAAAATAGGTTTCGATTATGTATAAATCGTCATCAGAAGGTCATCAAACACAACAGGCAAAACTTGGCTTTACTTTTGATGACGTTTTGTACGTCAGCCAAATCCATTTTTTTGTAAATCAAGGAAATCGAAAAGTAAATAAACGCACCTTATGCGCAAGTTCGAATGTAACAACGGGTTCCGCCGTACAGTTGGAATTTGAATTAATAATGCTAATAGTAGTGAGCATTTTATAATTTAACCCCTATCTTTTAACTGAGATTACTTCATCTTGTTTGTTAAGCCAAATTTGAAGGAAAATGACATTGATGAATTGATGTTTACAAATTTAAAATCCGGGTATGTTTTGAGAAATACCGTATGATCGTTTGATCCAAATTGGCAAAAGAGAATTGCTTTCGTCCTACTTTACTTAAAATTTCCACATTTATCCATAATGGGAAATAAAATTGCAGAATTGTTGTATCTGGTTTCTCTGGCAAACAAGCAAAAGCAAAAATGGAATTACTACGTACTACAATAAATAGGAGTTAAAGAGTAAAAAAAGGGAAAAGTTAGAAGAACACACTTGAATTTTGGAATCAGATACAGAAATAGCAACATAAAGAATCAAAACAAACAAACAAAGCAAACTAGTGTCGAAAATATCCAACCCCTTGTGAAAAGCATATTCCTCGGGGAATGTTCCAATCCCAATTGTTTACGTGCAGGTATTATTAAGAAATATTTTTACTGACTAGAAATATTCCATGCATGTACAATTGTGGTCAAAAAATTGTCACAAGCATCACCGACCAAAATATTTACAGTATATGCCTATAGGAAAAGCATTGCTTTACATCGCAAATTTACACAGTGCTCATTGGTTGTTGAAAATGTATGCGGGTTGACTAACACCATAAAGGATAAAATCATAAACCCAAAATTCAAAGCAGAAAAGTATGACGAGAAACTCAAAACAACAATGGAGACAAGGAAACAGAAAAATAAAGAACGAAGCGTCAAAAGGAAAGAAAACATTATATTACCAATAGGCCCTGTTAGCTTCAGCACCAAACAACATAAAGTTACTGTAGGACTTGGAAGTTTTTCTCTCTCTCTCTCTCCATGACCTTGAAAATAACTTCCAAGGTCAAATTTGAAATCGGAAAGAATCGTCTATCCCAGCTTTAGAATAAAGCTATTCCGTGTATGGGGCACCATTATTACAATATTTTGAGGAGTACAGATTTTCCTGTTAACCGTGCACGTATACTCGATCAACATTGGTCTAGATAACACATCTAAATTCTCTGCTGCAATAAGGAAATGTAGATCCTGCATTTAAGTATCGGTAGCGGTTTTACTTTCAAGTCATGGCACTTACAAGTACTCTGAACATTACATAAAATATAAATTTACAACTGTAAACCCAGAAATCCATGCATCGGAGGTTGATATACGATAATGAAAAACCGCACTTGTTAATGAAAAGGGACATTTCTATATGATAAAATAAGAATTTATTACCCTAAAAGTAAACAACACTGCATCATAATTGGGAAAAAGATTTATGAAGCAAAATTCCAGCATGCAATAAAAAGTGAAATGAAAGTTTTTTGCAGGGTGAAATATGATGAAAATGTGGTGAAATAAAATTGTAAATGATTTTAATTGTAGCAATCTTTATGTAATTGGAAACCCATGGTAATTATTAGAACTGTTATTATATTACCAATTTAAACCTGTGTTTGATTAAAGCCATTACTACCTACACATGATTTTTAGTTTATGGCATTCTGGGTTTATGTGACAGTTTGAAGAGTTTATAAGGCTGTAAGGAAAAGATAATCACATGTAACCACTATTATCACATCATAAAAATGTATATATTGATATTTTTTTCTGCTGCATGGTGATTTAAAGGAACTGTAACACAATGTGAGTCAAATTACTTCCGTGTGACACACCTTGAAGTTCTATTTTTATATACAGACAAGCCATGAGATTTTTCTATTTAAAATCCATGTTATTCAACATGCAGCTGAACTAATCCATCATTTTGACATGAGACAGGTAAAACTTGTTGAATGTTAAGTGGATTTCTATTGCATCATTTCCAGAACGACAACCCCTTGATTGTTGATGATGATGGTTAGTTAGTGGAGTGGATGATTGGAAAAATGTTTGAAAGTTGGAAATGTTTGCAGAAGTTTGTGGTTTCAGTTTGAATTTAGGCTGATGGGCTACTTCTGGTTGAGTGAACGGAAGTGATTTTTGTGTGAGCTTGTTCTTTATCTCACTTCAATTCATGATAAGTGGAGATATATGGTATTGGGACTATGCATAGGACATGTTTTTTCATCAACTGGTAGCAGAGGATGGTTTTAATGTGTTTAACCTTGCTAAAACTAAGGAGGGATAGTGATGAAAAAGGTTTAGTTGTAGGGTTAATGTTAGGGTTTAAACTTGTTTAGTAGTTAATTTTTACTACCGTTTAAATAGCGCACATGCAACAGAGCTTTTGCGATCATTTTCGAAAATACTAAAGACTAACGGTTTAACGATTTCCTTGGATAAAACACGATTAAGTTGTAATACATCGTCAAAATTGCCCTTTGGTGGGGAGGAATTTGGGAAAGAATGGTTGCAAAGCTGCTACAAGGGCTAATGATTTTGCAACAAAGTATGTGATGTTAAACTAGTGGATTAATCAATTTCTGTCTCATTTCATTGAAATAAAAGGTTAAAACAACTGTTTTATTGCAATACTTTTGATCTCTTTGTTATATTAATTTGAAAGTTTAGGGAAAAATACACTAGTTTAAGATTTGCTCTTTCATGTTCCATGTGTGGTTTAATTATTTTTAACATTGACTTTGAGCTACAACCTGATTAATAGATTTTCATGACCTCTTGCAATACCTTTGGTCACTACGGTACTGTACATTTGGAGAAGTTCTGACGACTATTTTGGGCCAACTTCACACACGTATTGTTTCTGGCTTTATCTTGGTGTTAGATAGCTCCGAGGAAGAAGGCAATCATGCTTTAATGAAACATCGATATTTCTTTTTGTCCTATTTAACATGCAAGAAACGTATTTTTATAAGACTGTGTAATGGCTGTAAAGACCATATGAGACCTATCATAAGACAAATTGACTAAAACAATTCTTAATTGTAACTGCAATCATTAAAAGCAATGTACTGGTATACCATACAGTATATACTGGCCTCCAAGCCAAATTTCTAGAATAGAAAAAAGTGAGAGGTTGCTTATATGCCAAGAATTGATTTTCAACCATTAAAAAGTGGTAGTTTCAAACATATTTCTATTCACCATTTACAAACAAGAATTTTGACCTAGGAATTTTAGAGTTGGCTAATACGCTGGTATGTAGGGTATGCTGCCACCAATGAGTTGCGTGGAAAGGAGTAGAACCCTCTTTCTATGGTGGAGTGAAGTTGACATGGGTGCATGGGTATATGTATGCGATTTGACCATGCGACGGGTAAAACATATGCATTGTATCTGAATCGAATTCTGTGTATGCGATGCAAAAAACCGCATGCGTCTATAAGTTGAAAATTTTCAACTTTGGATGCATGTTATCATCCATTAAATCGCACACGTCCAAATGCAGCCATGTGAACAAAGTTTTAAAGGTGTGAAGTCAGCACATGCGCCTAACTAACTTAAAGTCTCAATTCCCAATGCTTCATGGGTCATCCAACATTTTCAGTTGTCAGCTGATTTCAACTGTACATTAAGATTCTAAAAGGAAACTGGCTGCAGAATGGGCTAAGGATGTTTGTTGCCAGGGTTTCTTCGTGACTTCGCACTTGGCAGATAGTTGGTTGCTACTTTTCTATGCTGACATTATCAGGAGCATAAAAAAATTTTCTAACACATGGTGTATTCTCACTAAAGTGTTGGGAGCGTTCAGTTTGTCAGTTACCATGGTTTCCATGTTGCTCTCGACGTTCCGCAGCAAACCAAAGAGAGTAGAGTCGTGCTCTACTTGAGAGCGTTTGTAGCGTCAACGTTAAGAATGTTAGCCAATCAGCTGGCGAGGGGGAATGGCTTCTGACCGCTTTCAATGTACGGGGTGGGGTCTCTTCATTAGAAAAATAGTTTTGACAACATTGACAACTGTGAAAAATGTTGTTAAAACTAGCAAGTTTACACAATAGAGCTCATCTTGGTCCACCATTTTTGTTGAAATGTAAATAATCAATTTCATTGGCTGTTAGGAACGTGAAGTGAACGGAAGTGTGAACACACACAAACGTCAACACTCCTAACATTGTTGCTCCCAATACTCTAGTGTGAATATACCTTTACAGTATGTTTACATGTCACAAATAATCTGGATTTTTCGAACATTATCGTGATTTTCTTAATTGTTGAGTATTATTGTGCATTGTTGTTTTCTTCAAAAAAGCCTCTCATGTATGTTTCTGCACAACCACAGTAGCTTGACAAGTAAGAAGTCAAATAATACTATATTTACATGTATGGACTATTTCGAGTCAGTCAAAATATTTTGTAATAATACGTGCAAATAATTTGGAATTGGAACAATCACTCGAGGATTATTCTTTTTGCAGGGGTTTGGATGTTTCGTGTGGAAGCGGATTACTTTCATTCAACAATAACATGCTTTATTTGTTTTGATCATGTGATCTGAATATTCTTTGCATGTAAACTGCTTTGTTTGGATTATTTGTTTGAGGGAATATTAAACTGACTCTGAATATTCCACGCATGTAAACATAACAAGTGAACCACTCTCTGGTTGCATGCAGTGCAGAACCTACATTTGAGTTAAGTGTTTATTGCTTAGATTAACAAAGCAAACAATATGGCATCAATTCTTAGAAAAAAGAATCGTGACGTCACAAACCCAATGCCAGGATTCTATTAGCACCTGCAGTTTGTCTATCTCTCATAAAAATGGTTCCACGAAAGAAGTAATTGCATAAATACAATTTAACTTTTCAGAACTACAAATCTGTACGGTAGTGAATCCTTTTTTAACTCTTGTAAGCAACTCAAACTCATTTTCTAAGATCGTCCAAGTACTTGTCGATTCTTGCAAGATACATAGGCATCGATTCAGACTAGAACATCTTCGCTGTGTAGAACTTGGTGCGCAATCAAGTGAATCATCGGATCGGGTCTACCCCTTCCTTTGAGCTCCATCAAACAGATTTTGTTAATCTTTAACCGTTTAGAAATTATTTGGCCGGTTCCAGACACTTGTTCCACCCTGTATAATGTGTCATTAATAGAATGCAGTGAAGACTGCTTGTAAGGGATTACAGTACTGAAAATTTAAAGAACAAACCCTTGAGGTGTATTGTTGGATTTCACAAAATTTCAAGGTCATTATGTAACTGGAAAAGCCTTTTTTACTTGCTACAAATAGCTTTAAGCGTAGTGGAAAACAGCCTTCTGCAGAGCCATTCAGCGGGATGGGGATGCGCAAGCGGTGATGATGAACAGATTCTTTTCATTGGCTTAGGAGCTTTCAAGTTCAAGGTCAACCAGAAACAGACACGCAATGACTGCCCATAAAATTGTAAGGCTCTAACTCACTCCGGAAGTACTCTAACTCTTTTCAAACTGTGATGCAATGCAGTGAAAACACTTCCTTCATACAATTGAAATGAAACTTGTGGTAGAATTTGTTCAAACCCTGTGGTAATAAAACTTAATAATAGAACTAATATGACTTCACTAATACTTAATCTCTGGTTTAAAAAAAGTGTGAAGACTTTCCGCAGTTTTTAGGCCGGTATGAAGCATTTACTCCAAAGTAGAAATTTTTAATATAGCAAATGCAAGTGTGTAAAATTTTTATTCACACATTTCAGACAATTTGCTTCAAAAACTTGAAGGAAAATCATTTGTTTCTTTTTAATCATACAACCCATTATCTGCATCTGTTTGACGAAACCCGCAGAAACTCTGCAGGTTACCGTTAATTTTTTTTGTACATTTTTTTAGATGTCAGCTAAAATTCATTAAACAATTTAGATTGTAATAGTTACTTGTAAGTGCTGCAAAAAATATTTAATTTTATCGGCGAATAAATTTGTAGGATTTTTTTTTAGATGCACCAAAATGGTTATTCTTGCTGTGCGATGAATATATTCTAGATTTTTTAAAACTTCCTGACAAGGATGGATTATTCTAAAGAATACCGTAATTTACGTATGTACTTCGTAACTTTTCCCACGTAAACATGTAAGCCCGAGATTTTTCTGATTTTTCTGAGCTGCGCATATGCAGTTCAGACACATTACACAAACAAATGAACAATTGAGGAATCTGATGGGAATATGGCGGCTCCAATGCTCGATCTAATTTCCTGATGCGGCAATAAAAGGTAAAATTGGTTCATAAAAACTCGAAAAACCACACTTGAACTTAAAATGTAGCAATATAAACTTGTAATAAAATTTATGAGTAATAAAAATAGAATAGAGATTACCTCAGATCTAGACTAAAATTGACCACCGATAGGGCTGTTTAGAATATAACGACTACGTTCCGTTTCTTGGTGACCAACTAGACCTGCAAGGATTCATGTGCCAAGTGTTACCAAGCTACCTAGTTTTGTTAGCGATAGCCTATCGACAAACTAGAGTGACTAACGGGAGCTAAGGAAAGAGAGAATTACTACTGGTTAGTCACAAGCAAAGACAGCTTTATTGCTGATTTATAATCAATAATAACACCTCTGTATCACACTATATACAATAGTGTGACAGCAGACAGCATACAATTATTACATAACAATAAATATACAATTACCTTTCACCTCCCATGTTAAATCACAAGTGACTCAAGCACCAGAAAAAAATTCATTAAAAACACACTCATAAAATTAAAAATTTTAAGCCATGTTTAAAGTCTCAAAAAACTTAAAAAATTATTTTGCAAAAAAATAGTTTTTGTCTGCTAAAAAAATTCAGAAAAAACGTAATTGATACTTTTTCAAAATGCCCACCAGGTGTCTCTACATGTACCTGTCCTTTTCCTGTGAATATTAAAACGGCTGAATATGACTGTGACGATATTTATGCATGTGATCCTGATATTTCTGATCAAGAAGTATGAATTTGAGGTTCAGGATGATTTAATTGATAATTTTGGTGATATGCATGCTTGCCACCATGTTGGTTGCAGACTCTTTGACCAGGAAAAACTTCGTCGAAACTTGAAATTATGCCGGAATGAATCTGGATGATTACCAAAAACCCTCTTAATTTAAACCTAATGTTCATCCCCTTTAAACTCACAATTACCAACATTTCAATTCTATTTTCTAACATCTTTTCATTTCATTACAGAAATGCTCAGACAGTCGTGTATCTGATAAAACCCGATACCCGACCTTCGCCCGCACCTTGCCTCCGAGTACAAAAGTCTCCAAATTCGTCATGGCTTTACTACAAACCTATAATTGGAATCACATCACCATGATCGTGGGCCATCGACCGGTCTGGCAAGAAATTGCCGAAGCATTACGAGTTCGTTCGTTCGTTCATTCACTTTTCCCAATAAGTTTAAATTTCTTGATTTTAATTTAGGATGTTTTCAATTTGTTTTTAGTAATGTTATCCTTAGATTTTAACATTTGTTTATGCAATTTTGCTTTGCGATATGATTTCTGACGTCGCTTCCATTTTGCAGCGACCAAATTGTACTTTCAAAGTATATGCACAATGTACAGTTGTGTTTAAAAAAAATGGATTATTGCTATGTTGGCAATTTAAATTGTGAGTAGTTTCATGTTTTGCCACTGGATGGATCACATGACATCAACAAATGATAGTGTATAGCTTGTCTTTAATGAGTCTTACCATGTTCTAGTTGTTTATTCCCTGCTTGAGTCCTGAGAAGAATGAAATCGCATCAGTGTGAACTACCGTGCAATATCGCTTGCAAATTATTAGCACGCAAATCGCTGCAGTTGGAAATTAGCAATTTTATTGGAATGCAATTCCCCAAAACATTACGCGACGCGACTCCACCGAACGAAAGGAGTCACCCGAAATTTGGTATACCAAAAATGCAAATCCTAATTCCAAGAGAAATTGGTAGTATTGCACTGCAAAATCGGTGGTTTTTTCTGGAATAGGGAATTTTTGAGTAACTCAATGTTTTAAAATGGTTGGCTCATTGAGCTCAATCACTTGTTTTGGGAAGGAAAAGTCAAACCGGAAGTGCTTTAAAATTGGCACTTTGAAGCCAGAAACAATGTTAGGAAATAGTTCAATGTTTTAAAATGGTTGGCTCATTGAGCTCATTTATACCAGACAACCATAACAGATTATAGCCCACTTGTTTTTTATTGAAAAAATAAATACAAAGTATAGACGTGAAGATAGCACTTTAAAATACAATTACATTTTCTGTCAAAGTACGGTACAAAGCTTAGCTGAATAGTTAAAAATGATTGGCTCATGCAGCTCATTAGGAAATTTGCACAATTCTTACATATAAATTTTTTTGCTTTGACTTTTTGTAATGTTCATGTTCATATTATTGATTGGAAATCACTCACACATAAAGCATGCACTCTTAACTCTTTCATTCCTTAGTTGCAACTACCTTCACATACAGACTTGCATAATTATAATAACTCAACACTACCACTACGGTATAGTGACACTAGTTCCTACATACAACAACCCCACACTTTTAGCTTTTGAAACATTTATAAAGTTATGTTCATAAGTAAGGATTTAGCAAACTCCCTATTGACAGCAGATTGCAACTCAATTAATTTTAACACATCGTGCTAACCTTGCGGTACTATGATTTGGTATCAGGGAATTGCATTACCAAAAAAAACACAGGATAAATCCCGCATCAATCCATCTTCCCCATAAATTCCCACATTTTCCCCACCCACAATCTCTTTAAAGGGCCAATTTTGCTTTGCTAGCTTCATAAATATTAATAAACCTATTTGGTTTTAGAGACTAATCGTGTGCCAATGAGATTTTGTGTTTTTGTTAAATGATGCAAAATCTTTTTTGCAGGGTTTGGCCAAGGAGAATGGGGTGACAGTGCAATCTGTTCTGTTTCTGCCCGACTACCTAACGTCGTTGCAAGAGGAAATTAAAGAGACGATTGAGAAAACGTACAGGAAAACGAGAAGTGAGTTCTTAACTCGAGTCTCTTCATTATTTACGCCGCTTTTAACCGCCTCAAAGTTACTTTTATTACGAGTCTTTAAAGCTGGATGCAATTTTTTTTCGCATGCGAATTGCGGGTGTTTCTTCTTGACGATGTATTAGCGGGTACATTAAGAACCGGTTGACGGTTGCGCATTTGTGCGCAACTGAAAACAACAAAATGTTTGGGGAAATGAATTTTATTTTTAAATTTGTTTATTCTCGGAGTGGTTGATTTGATGTTTGAATGGATTTGGTCTCAAATTGGTGTTGGTTTTGATTTTTAATGTTAGGAGGTTTTTTTTTAGACCGGTTTATCTAGTAATTTGATTGGTTGTGACCGGGTTCATCTAAAAATGCAACCTGTATAATAAATTTGAAATTTCTGTTCAATAAAATTTGTTTTTTTTTTTTCGGTTGTGACCGGTTCATCTAACATTGAAGCTGGTTGTGACCAAATGATCTAAAATGTCAACCAGAACTAGGCCTTTAAAAATTTTTTGAAAGAAATGATTTAATTATCTATAATTCCAATTGGCTGTGACCGGTCACTTAAAATTTCAACTGGTCATGACCGATTCACCTAAAATTTCAACCGGTCTGAAAAATAATTCTTTCACAGAAATTATAAACAAAGTTTGATATTGTGTGATTAGTGCATCTAAAATTCCAACTGGTTGCAACTGGTCACCTAAATTATCAACTGGTTGTGACTGGTTCTTCTAAAAATCTCAACCAGTCTCAAAAAAATTGTTTAGAAGAAATAATTAAGATTTTCTAATATTGTTTGATTAATCCATCTACAATTTCAACTGGTTGTGACCGGTCACAAAAATCAAGATATATCTTTTAAATTTGGTAACTTCAAAATTCCCCAGTGAGGTTCAGACATATCTTGGGAGATCTCATCCACCCAAACACACACACACATCAACACACACGCCAAAACACACTCCAATTACCGACTGCACTCCATCAACTGTTAAATCAAATCAATGAATTTAAAATTGAAATCAGCCTTTTCCAGAGTCAGTGACTGCATCAAGTGTTTACACAGCAAGTTGCACAGCAACATAATTACATGCACACATCATGTCAGGTCAACAACTTTGATTTTACAAGTAGAGCAAACAACTGTCAACTCCAAAACCACAGTCCCAACACTTTGGATTCTCACCCAACCGACAGCGTTCACACTTGCTACTTTTCACCCAATATTTTTCATCAATATTTTTCCCAGACTTAATACGTAGAGACTATTTAGCAGGCTGGGGCAAACTACTTGTTTTTTAAAATGCAAAATACAAAATAGAAATACTTTACAAAAAAAATTAAAAATTAAAAATACGAAATATAAATACGATACGATACCGTTTTATGTAACACAAAAATGCAAAATATGCAAAAAAATACATTTTGTATTTTGTATTTTAAAAAAATACTTTTAAAAATACAAAATAAAAAAGGTTTGTTTTGTCATTTTTTATATTTGGTTGCAACATTTTGATTCTCTACACCAGTAAGCATATCTTTATGTAAAATATCAAAGTATTTCCCATCAAGAATCAAGTGGAGGACAATGTTTTTAGGTCAGCAGTCATTTGCCCACATTTGGTCGATAACGAATAGTCAGTGTTTGCGGATTCTGATAGAATGGCAGGTTTTAGGTCAAGCATTGGCATTGACCTAGAAATGTAAGTTTTAGATCTTCAAGAAGTGCAAGTCTTCTAAAAAGAAATCATTCACTTTTACGTGCTAAAATTCTTAGTTAAAATTTAGGGAAGACAGGGCATGCCGCCTGTTCTGGAGTAATACCGTAAAAAATAGATAGGGTATTTTGTATTTCTATTTCGAAATAGTATTTTGCCCAGGCCTGCTATTTAGATACTCTTTGCAGCCTAAAAAGATAACATTTAGCCATTAATAGCTACTATTTTGCTACTTTTCACTTCACTTTTGGCTTCTATGTATAACATTAATGGAAAAGTAGCGCGTGCCAATATAGCCACCCAACCCAATCACCAGGCTTAGCTCCCACACAAGAATGACCTTCCTTTTGTTGTCAACTGAAAACCAATCCCACAAGAATGATCCAACAAATGACACTGCAGGCATTGAATTTCCCAAGAAAATGTCCATAAGCTGCTGCCATTGCAAGATGTATTGCTGGATCCCAAGCAAACTGACCATTTGGCTGCTGTGGAAATGTGCTGAGTGCAGTTTCTAGGTGAATGACTTCATCTTTATGTGTCTAGCTCTTAAAAGTGTGATATATTGCCTGTTCTGCTGCAGTTTTATGGTCTCAAAGTATTTGCTGTGATGAGATTTAAGGAGAAGAATGTTTTGTTTATTAATAATTAGCATAATAAGAAGGCTAGTACCAAAATATCTTAGATGCTGTCAGTGCTACAAGCCTACAACAATATCCTTGAGTGGTTTGAAAGTTGTTTATCTATGGTTGAGTATTTCCACTTAATATTCTGCTGCATCTCTGAATTTTTACAGGGATCTGATTTAAGGCTTTGGGGTGGGTAAGTAGGTGAATGAGAATGAGTCAAGTTTTACACTGATGAATATTATGGACTCGATGGTGAGAAGAAGAGTTTACAACAGTTTAAAGCGTAAAATTGTTGATTTGACCATCATCTAACACACAACAAATAAAAACAGTATTTTTGGGATCCTTGTCAACTTTTAACAATGGTAAATTTATTTACCATCAAAACAATTGTTGAGGTAAATGGTGCAGTGTTGGATTATGTAATCCTACTGTCAACAAAGTTATCAAAATGGATGTTTATCCATCACCAAGACTTGAAGACATACGATTAACAATGGCAGGCGCGGTACCGATAAAATATATACGCTGGTATTGATTAGCCCTAAGTCAAGTTGCCTAAGACAAGTTGCCTCTACCTCTGGTAACTTTTGAAAACTGAATTTGACGGACTTGATGGTGGAGATGCTGAGGACTGTTGTGATGAAGCTGAGGTCAGAGGATTCTGGGAAAATATGGGAGTTTTCAACCCTTGCGATCCTAAGTGGTCCATCGTCGCAAGCCCTGCTGAATAATGATTGGCTGAGGCACGCGCTCCTTTCTCGGTTGTCAGAGTGATGAGTTTGTGGAACACGTTGGCAATAGCTAAAACCAGGGAAATGCCACACACTACGGGTGACAAATCTTTTTGGACTGATCTAGTTTAGGTAAAGAATAAGGATGACAATGGGTAATAGTAGCATACTGTTGTTTAAAGTTCCTGCAGCTACTGTGGGATCTGTCACATAGTCAATGATGCACATGTACAGGCATCCACCTACATTGCACTGGTAAAGGATGATTGGGCATTGATACAAGTCACCATAACTAAATTACTATGTTATGTAATGAAACTGATTTACATCAACATGTAATCAAAATCAAAATGTCGTTAGTATTCTACTTAATTATTTGTAATTACTAATTAGCAAGGATGAAGCAATATTCTAACTAATTAGACTATTCAAGCTAAAGCAAATACTGTATATTGCACTTCTTGCATGGGTAACTGCCATTGGGGATCCTAAGATATATAACTTACTACTAAGCTTACTATCTACTAATATGGGTAACTTCCCTAACAAAAGTATGCAGACTGTGACACTTTTCAAAAAAATAAAAAAATAAACATACATACGGTACAAAATTGAAAGGGACTTACAGCAACTTGCGGTGAAAGTAAATTTATTTAAACATATAAAAAAAACTTAGGGGGAACGGTTTTTGTCTAAAACCTGGACATGTGGATAAATTTAATATCTAGTCCGTAAAAGGGGGCCGATATACCACAAGACATAGCCGATCGCAACATCATGCACGTGAACTGTATAATTTATTTAAATGTATTGCATTTTCATGTGTTGTAAATTTTAATTTTATTATGAAATTAAAATGAATAATACATAATGGGAATTGTCTACCGCAAATAGGAAATGTGGTTGATGGGATTCACGAGGCCTTGGGTATGATCCCTGGAGGAATAAGTGGCAATACTCTAGGGACTCGACCGGAAAACGAGTTCTGTAGATTAATTCCTTTTTTGGGATGAGCTTAGGCCAGGAATCGAAGTTTTCAAACAAAAATTTTGAAATTTTATGTCTTTTCATGTCGTCTGCTCACTCTTGGTTTAAGGTTGGTGGTGATGTTTTGATACAAGAAGATTGAAATTAGGAACGATTGAAAGCATTTTTGAGGGCAGGGATGACAAGATTCGTTCTTGCATTGTTAGAGAATGTGACAAAAATTTTTTGCATTGTCCTATTCAGCACCATTGGAAGTAGTTGACTAATTGTGGGGAAGGTTGTTACTGTGTGTTATGAATTGTATTTGTTATTATTATTATCTAGGTATACTGTAGTTATTACTTAGTTTGTGGTTTCCCTAATTAATTTTTGTACGTTAAATTTTTAGTCTACGTCTTCATCGGTGACAGCATTGCTCTTGTGGACTTTGTGCGACTGATGTACAAAGCAGGCATGTTGTCACAAGGCAACTACGTCATAATTTCAGTGGACGATGAAGTTTATAACCTCACGACACCCTATCAATATATGTTACAACGTAAGTAAATCGACAAATGGTCATGTCTCTCTTGCTGTGAAGTAATTTTCATCGGTCAATTGACAGCGCCATCTAGTGGTGGTTAAAACATATCCAATGAAATTACATTTCCAACAACGCCCTTAAAAAATTAGATATTTGACCACTAGAGGGCGCCACCATATTGGAGTTACTTCATAGTGAGAGTGAGCGACAATTTCAACTAATTTTTTTCCACTTGGCAGCATCGGATTACAAATTCATCGAAATCGATGGGGACATCCCGTCTTCATCCGTCACTGAACCCTTCCGATCAGTGTTGAAAGTGACACCTTACGCAGCAACGAGCTCCGAATACGCGGAATTCAAAGCCAAACTGAAAATCGAAATGGCAAAATTTATTCAGATACCCTACAACGAAAAGATCTTGGAATCAGTTCAGGTGTGATATACTGTATAATTTTCATTTTATTTTTATGTACCGTACGGTACTGAAAATACCGGTTTTACGAATATTCTGAAAATAATAATACGGAATACCGGTTTTCCCAAAAGTATACAATTTGTGAAACTCCAGTTATGTTGGCACGTTAATTTGTGAAAATTTGAAATGAGCTTTTCAGAATCAATGAAGTAAAGTGTCCCAGATAGCACGCGACGTCTATATTAGGTCCTTAAACCCCTAAGAATGATCTAAAAATCCAAAATTAATCTCTTAAAATTGGGACGTCCTTAGGACATATATAGGATGCTCTAAAAATCCAAATTAATTTCTTGTGAAATAAGAACGTCCTAATGACGTCCTTGGATGTCTTAACCGGTATACTGAAGACCTTATGTGGACATAAAAAGACATGTTTGGGATAAAAATTGGACGTCCGAGGGATGTCTGAGTGCCATCTGGAGTACTTACAACTAATTATAAAGCGTATAATGAGTGATAAAATTGTAAGTAGGCATAATTTCTGCCTTATACTAAGGCTAATCTACAGATTTTAACACAAAATTATAGTTTTTATTGCATTATCCCTTTATATTGTACACCTGCAATTACAGTTGCACATGCCACATTTGTTTTTTTCAATTTGACAGAAATGTGCACATACAATTGCACACGAGCAAATTATTTTTGAACCCACCTACAGTAGCGTGCATGCACAGTCAGGCGCAAGTTGTGGTGGGTTTAAAGTTCGGGGGGGGGATTAAAGTTGCATTTTTACACAATAGTCATGTGACCCTTTTCACTAGTCACATGACTACTGCATAAAAATGCACTTTTAAACACACCTCAACTTGAACCAGATTAATTTTAGTAGGTTAACCTAACTTAACCTAAACCACGAACGGCCTTTCGGATTGTACGGTATCGCTTTGAGAAAAGTCGAGAATTATATGGCTGGAATCACAGCTGATGTCGATGGGAGTTGAAGAGGCCCTTGGGAACGTTAAGTGGCATTAATAAAGCCAATCAACACGAGAGTGTGTTGTTAATGGGTGGTTTATAATGAAATTTTGTAAACATGGCAAGGATTTGATACTGAGTTAGGTATTACTTTCAGGTGCCTATTTATGCGGCTCATGCATACGATGCCGTCATGATTTACGCACGTGCTTTGAGTGAAGTTTTGGCGAAGGGTGAGGACCCTAGGAATGGAACGGCCATCTTCAATCACATTAAAGGACGCTCTTTTCAAAGTAAGTAGGGCGTTTGTAGTCAAAATGTTTGAATATTTTAAGTCGAACAAATATTCTATTGGTGAATTGAATTGGGAAATTTTGTTGAGAGATTCTTGGAAGTAAGTTTAATTTTTCTTTAAAGGAATGTTTATCTTTCAGTGTGAAGTTTTACTGTAAGTGTTGCATTACTGTAACGATAATGGTACCATGTTACAATGAAAAGTAGACAGTACCGTAATCGTAACTTTACCGTATTTTTTGCTATTTTTTGGTTGTTTCTATGCCAATCTAGATAATCAAACTCAGTTTAAATCTCTTAAAATCATACAAAATCTAAGGGTAACTGAGTGCACATTACGATAAATAACAATAGGGGTAATCATTTATGTGTGAATTAGTGTGAAATGTGAATGTGAATTTGTGAATGACATCACAAAAGTTGC
>JAQFZO010000430.1:0-25171 GCA_034695885.1 Geophilus flavus
AGAAAAATCGACTGTTACAAGAAAGAAAGAGAAGTACGGCGTCAAGAAATCGTCAGAGAGAAAATGAATATGAAGTTTATGTAGGAAAAAAATGTTACCTGATCTATTTTCCTATGCGATTTATTTCAATTTAATTTTCGTAAAAGTTCCGACTGCGAGGAATTACGACCGAAATTATCGGCTCACTTGACCGAGGCAGTACTTCTGGATCGCAAGGAGCAAATTCGCGAACACGAAAGCATGAAAAAGATGAAACGACTCGAGGACGAATACTTCAATTGTTTGTGGCATGCGGATTATCTGGGAAAACTGCACAAAGAAGAAGAAAAAGCGTTAGAGAGGCATGCGAGGAACATGGACACGTTGGTGGTTCTCAATAAACAAATGACAGCGAATCAAATGTATAAAGATCACATGGCACAGGTGGTGAGAGACGAGGCCAGAATTATGGTAATAAAAATTAATTGAATAAGTTCGTAAAATTTCTAATAGAACAATTTTTTTTTATTTTTTTTTCGCAGGCAGATGAAAATCAGCAGTTGGCATTGGAGAAGAAAAGGGACGAGGAAGAGCAACTGAGGAAGAAAAAACAGTTAAAGGAATCGATGGAAACGAATATCATGCATTCGGCAATGAAGAAAAGTGAAATGAAAATGAGGGAAATGGAATTTGATAATTTTTACAGTCAATTTATGGGGGCTAACTCGTCTAAACCCAAGAGCGATGAAACTGAAAAAGTAGAAGATAAAGTAAATCATCAATTATCAATATTAGTATTTTCTAAACATTAAAATTTCGCATTCGTTTCTTGTTAGGTCCAAAAATTAAAGGAAATGCGGAATAATTTGCAACAAGCAAGGGCTGAAAAAGCGGAAAAAGCAGCGCGAGAATTAGAGAGTGATCGACTCATTCAGCAAGACAGTGATAGAATTTGGAATAAATACACGGCCGAGAAAGAAAAGGAAGAACAGTACAGGAGAAAACTGTTGGAAGAAACGATGAATGTACGCAAATTACAGATGCAGCAGAAAAGTAATGTCCTGAAAAGAAAAATTTACAAAAGCAAAATTAAAACAAAAAACCCGTTGCAGTTTCTGAAAACACGAAACAACAGGAAGAAATTAAAAGGGAGGTTCAGAGTCTGCACGATATGATCGAACTAAACAAGAAATTGGTCGAAGAGGAGGAAGAAAGACATAAATTGTCGGTCATGAAGTACAAACGAGCCATTTTGGTAAAAATTTACACAATAAAACACAAAAATAAAATTAATTAATTAAACAAATAAATAAATATTTTTTTTACAGAGCCAAATCGAAATGCACAAACAAGAACAGCGAATGAAAGAAGAAGAGTTGAAAAACGAGTACAACACGTATCAACTCGCGGAAGAAGAGTATCGACAGAAAATGGACCAAAGTCTGAAAACAGTGACGGTGGGGAACTTGCATCCGATGAGATTCGGCGCCGCTATCGCTAACGATATCGGAAGACAACACGGAGAGACGGACACGATGATCCACATGCAAATGCGGATCGGTCAGTTGGAAGAAGCTTTAAAAAACAAAAAGAATGAACTGCTTGACAAAACGAGACAAAGTACTCAAAAGATGGAACAATTTAATAACATCCTCTCGTATTACAATCCAGAGGATTAAAATTCCGCTGGTAAAATGAGCATCAACTGAAACTTGAAAACATTTTCTTCGTATTTATATATATATATTTATACTTATTTTTTCCTTTTCTTTTTTTTCTGTTCATTAAAATTATTTTCCAAGTTTTATGGCACAAAAGCAATGCCAATTTACATGTAACGATTAAAATGAAAAATAAAAAAACAAATAGCTTTTTTAAAAATAATAAAAAAAAAGAAAACAAATAACAAAAATTCAAATTATTAAATGTCTGGTCATCTGAAAATAATCCAAGCATTATAAACAATCCACAAGCATTGCGATGAATCAAATTCACCGGTTAAATGAAGAAAAATAAAAGATTGCGTAAATCTTACTCATGTGCTAAGACAAATTTGGGGGGATTACAACCCACGAAAGATATTTACACGAGAGCAAACTTCCTTCGCACAGTCTGCGTAACAATTTCGACTACTGTAAAAGTCTATCGTTTGAAGGTGCAGGTACAACCGTACAATTTGTTGTACATTTTTTTTTTTTGTTAAAGAAGTTAGGCAATAAAGTATCTACGCAATTGACAAATCTAAACGTTGGCTAATAACTAAAGGGTTAGGCGAAGAGGGAAAATCGGTGGAACGGGAGCGGGGTATTCTGGTTACCGTAAACACAATTCGGAAGTCGGCTCTACAATATTTTTTTTTTCATTTCTTTTTTTTTGTTGTTTAGTCTTTTGGAAAATGTCTCATGCTGCATAATCAGTCGTAAATACCCCACGTATCAAATTGGAACGACTTTCGTCTCCAACCACGCCATTGGAAGCGTTGTTTGCCACCATCGTAACTCGATACTGTCACTCGGAAAAAGTGTTAAACATCGACAAGTCTTCGAACGATGTTGTGCCTGATTGGTCCAGCATTTGCAACATGTCGGTTAACTCCTGTTGTTGGCCCGGTTGACCTGGAGGAGCCCCAGTCTGACCGCTGCTCGATGAAGCGCTGCTTTCTGAAGGTTGATTCGCTCCTTGCCACTGACCCCACATCCCTTAAAAAACAAACAAAAAATTAATATCAATTTTAAAAACACTTTTTTTAAGAATAAAACCTGGTCCTGATGTTGTGGCGGACGAAGAATGTGCATAACCGCCACTCTGACCTTGCGACATTTGTTGTCTCCCACTACTCGTCGACCCTAATTGTGTGTAAGTGGGTGCACTGGGGGATCGTGCTGGACTTATCTGGCTATAATTATACGATTCGGGTGTTCCCTTTAGGAATAAAAAAAAAATTTTAAAGATTAAAATCATAGCAAAATGAATGATCAAAGTAAACTCAGTCAACTCAGTCACCTGTGGCAGATGTCTTTGAGACCAAGCCTGAGCGGAAGTTGGACTCGAAGAGGATTTACTACTGATACGGGTTAAAACACCACCGGAAGAAGCCTGTGACAAAGACCCCAGTCCAACATTCGAGGTTCCAACGTTGCCCGAAGTATTGTAGTTAAGGGAAGGCTGAGATGGATCGTATGATCCAAATACGTTTTGAGATGAGGCCGTTCTTGTTTGCGAAGCTGAGCGAGAAATAAAAATAAAAATTAATTTAATTCGTTCGATTTTCGAAATTTTTTTTTTTTTACTCGATAAATGGCTTCGGATCATGTGCGGGTACATTTCGCTCGCATTTCCTCTTTGAATGCTGTAATCTAATCCTTCAGGTTTGGGTTGTTGCATGGCAAGACTTTGTCCATATTGATGCATCGTTGAATTTGGATCTGTCGAAGCTTGTTCCGGACTAGTCGTAGTTCCTTGTTGATGTTGCAAACTTCTAAAACCAATTTTACAAACATTTTACAAACAAAAATTCAAATTTTTTTTTTTTTTTTTAACAAAATATTCATCGACTCGTACTTTGCTGATGTATTGGTACAAACGATGTATTCCACGTCGTCAGTGTACGGATTGAGAAAGGCAAAGGCGCTCGTCCGTAACCAGACCCATTCACGGTTCTTGGCGCGGAAGTGATACATCACAGACATCACTTGACCTTTTAATTTGAGAACTGTAAAGAAAGATAAATTGATGAAACAACATTCCCCACTGATGGCTCGATTCTCTCTACTGACCTTGCTCAAAGTTATCCTTCATGTGACTTTGATCTTCCGGATGAATGAAATCAAAACACGATTTTCCGAGTAATTCTTGCGGCTGATATCCGAGTAAATTCGACACACTATAATATTTTTAAAAAAAATAAAAAATAAATAAAACAAAATTTAATTTAAAATGTAAAAGAAATGACCGTTGGTCGACGAAGGTGAATTTTCCATCGACGCTGTGTCTAGAAATGAATTCAGTTGATGTGTTCGACCCGACCAAATCCGAGGTATTGGGCGTGCTGGTCACTTGCAACCGACCGATGGCCACTAAACAACAATGACTGGCACCGTGAACCTCGTCCGCGTCAGTTCTTTCGATCTGCACACCCGAGGGCGGCCAATTCTTAATGTAACCGGTACAATGTACGACGGCAAAATTATTCCCGTCCGTCGACGGGCCAAGACTATTCCTTTGCCGCATTCTATTCAAGTGGCCACTGGTCATGTTGTCGGGTTGAACGTTGCCAATTTTCATTCTGCAGATAAAGCCGCGCCTTGATCCCATACACAAACGCATGGAAGCTAATTAATTCGAGAAAAAATACATTAATAAAAACACGAAATTCAAAAAATAACAGAGAAAAAAACCCAAAGCAAAATCATGTTTTGTTACCCATATGCTTACATTGATGTCCTTCTTTCTTCACGGTCCCAGCTGGAGTTAAAACACAAAAGGTACACATGAAATTAGAATAAATAAATAAAATAAATTTAAAAAAATAAAAATATAAATAAAACATAATGGTAAAGGTTACAAATATAAAGGAATAAATGAATGGCGTGTTTACGGCTCGTAAATCATTAATCAAGTTGACTTAATTTACATCGAAGAGGGAACGAAATGCGTACGAGTTAAATGATAATTAACTTATTTTTTAAGTAATTACTTTTGCTGCAGTTACAAGTTTGACAAAGTGCCATTTTAATACTCATTCGAAGCCATAAAACATTGGAAACGCTGCATATGTATGTGTGTGTGTGTGTGTGCAAAAAAGAAACTAAACGTTTTATTGATTTTCACTCAAAATACGGAATCATAAAAACATTGCCTGAAAATAAAATAAAAAAAAGTCAACATTCTGCACACGAATCTACGACATTTAGGCACATACTATTTTTTTTCGCTCTCTCTTTTCTCCCTTTTTCTTCGCGTTTTAGTCGGTTATATAGACGAGTGGGAAAGAATTTCGTGAAATTACTGGGTTCGGGTTCGGGTCGAATTGTGTGGTGCGGGATAAAGAACCCGGCCGATCCCGTGTTTGATCGGTAATAAAAATCAGGAGGCATTTTAAATGACTGGAGCGTCGTTAAAATTAAGATAAAAAGCGAATGGGTGTGTTGGATCAAAACAGTGTCTGATAAAATCATCGGGGGAAATCGATGAACTCATAAAATTGAAATTAAAAAGGATGAATATTTACGAGCAGTGGTTTTTTTTAAAAAAGGATTATGATAAATAATATAAAAATAATTTCTTTTTTCCATAAAAATAAAAAATTCTCGTCTTTGATGTTTAAAAACGAGTAAATGTTCATTTTATGGATATAGAAAAAATCTTTCCCCACATTTATCTCGCTATTTACACACAAATAAATCATAATCAACCATAATTTACTTTTCAGATCCAAAATTCTTCCGGTGTTTGGAGGTTCTTGAGTGGACAGTTGTTCTCTGACTTTTTCTAAATCCTCTTGATGAACGTGATCGTAAACGCACGACCCGAACCATTCAGACTAAATCAAAAAACATATAAAAAATTAAAAATCAATTCTTTTTAATCCAACAAAACAACAAAAAAAAAAATCACCTGTGCATGATTAAGAACAGGTGTGATCGAATCTGACACGTATATGATCCGGCCCGTATCGCAAGCAACGACGAAAAGAAATCCATCGGCAGCCTAGACGAAAATAAATTGTTTTAATACGTCCATAAAATCTTTTATAACACAATTTACCTCTAGTATGAGATGTTTCAGTTCCTGATCCGTGAGAAACGATGGTTTATACGTTCCATCTGCACTGGTGTTACCTGTCCCTAGACAAAAAAAAATCCTTTTTAATCATCAAAAAGAAAAAATAGAAAATTTTTTTTTATATATATCATTATAAATAAAAATAATAATATTATCGAAAAGCACTTTTGCAAAATGATCAATGTAGTAGTACATAATAAGCCGCCGACACCATCATCCAGGTACTATGGCAACACAATTACGAGTGAAAAGAGAGTGGCAGAGGGGGTTGGGCTTGCAATAGGTGGGATTTCAAAGCTAACTCATGGTTCCTTTTGTGTGAATGATTTCACAAAACAGGAGCTCCCACCACCGACCAGAAAAAAAAAATTACAGGGGATGGATGACAAGAATATACATTGATTATTTTCTTCGCAGGGAGGGTTTATATGAAAAAGAGGGAGTAGAGACTATGGTGTGTTTCCTGTGCCGGTGCACAACCCACTCAAAAAACTCTAGCGTAAATAATTAGAGGCTTTAAAGCTGAGAGTAAAAAAATAAAAAAATAAAAATCTTTTTTCATTTTTTTTTAAGATGAATTTTTCTCAAGTGTCACCAGTGAGAAAACAGGTTTTTTATTTTTTTTATTTTTTTTATTTTTTATTTTTTGTTGGCTATCAAATTAAGAAGAGAAATAGTATGTGATCATTCTTGTTTATTTCCCACTGGGACTAATTCTGAATTGAGCGCTTATCGCTATTAATTATCAGAGGGTTGGAGTTTTGGACTCATAAAACTTTTGTTTAACTGCGAGTTTGTGGGACGATACACGACAGAAAATGGTCTAGATTAATCATGGTTGCTTTAATCACTAATTTATGTCGCAGTAAACACCGAGCGCACATTCATCACGGATTTGAGTTTGTTCGAAAAGTTGCACACAATTCTTTCCTCTGAATGCTGCACCGGTTTCATATTTCGAGGGACTTAAGAAGGAAAACCGGTGATAAAGGAAGGTTTTTGGGAATGTTCCGATGCTTTGTGGGAAAGTTTACGAGGGGAATGTGGCCAACCTTGATTTTTAGCTCGCGAATTTACATTTTTTTCGAATAAAATTGATTTTTTTTGGTGTTAAGATAAGTGGAGGGAAATTGAAATGAAAATTATGATGATCGAAATTTCATTATCGCTGAGGATGATGAGATTCGATTGATACTCTCGACAGTAGAGCACGTTCTCGAGTAATTATGAGTTGTTGGTTTGGGAACTTGTTGGCTGAGGAAGTCTGCCAGACACAAAACAGACTCGCAGTGACAAGCAATCATCAAATTCAACTACCAACTTAATAACACCCTTTGAAACAACTCCAAATCTCTCTCGAGACAAATCTCCTTCTTACAAATTTAAACTCACCCCTTTCGTACATAAAAAAAAAAAAAAAATTATTTCCTGTTTTTGAGTAAATATTTAAAAAAAAAAATTAATTTAATTAAACTATTTAAATTTTAAAATTTAAAAAAAAACGTTGTAAATCATATTAATAATTCATTTTTCGTCGGGGAATTTATAATGATAATGATTTTTTGAGTTTTTCTCGTTTTTTTTGGTGGGTAATTATGATGATTAAACGTTTGAATTTTGATTTTACCTCGCAAGGATTTCATGTGTGCAACTGCCATTCGTAAAATGGTCAATTTGTCAGGTTTTCTAGCTAAAGCGCTGCAAGTTGGCACCATATCGGATAATTCGGTGATGTAAGCCGTCATTTTATTCCGTCGTCTCCTCTCGATCTCGCTGTGATTCTCCCTACAGAGAACAAACAAATCAAAAGAAAAAACACAAATAAATAAACATTCCACGAATTTCTCTGTTCCCTTTGAAAAAATATGAGAAAAAAATTAAAAATACAAAGAAATAAATCAAAAAACAAGTAAAATATAAATGTTAAACATAATTTACGAGTGAGGTATAATTTTTCCCATCGTATAATTTGTCTTCACCCACGTCTTAAGATCGGATAAAAATCTCGAATCAATTTATTTCACTGACTCATCTGTTTGCACGAACAAAACACCCACTTTTACCAGAAAGGAGGAGGAGGAGAAAAAAAAAAAACACAAATCCCACCAAATTACACTTTTATCCTTCATATTTCGAAATCCAATCAAAAATTCTTCAACACAGGAACCTTTTAATCTGATTACAACTGCCTCGCTTGTCAACTTTTGATCTTAAAATTATGAAATAAAAAAAATTCTAATTAACCTGTCAGTAACAAAGGTAGTTCTCAACTCATCATATGGGAAAAACACAAAGAAATTGATTAATTCTTCAAACCAAACGTAAAAAAATAAAAAAACGAAAAAAAAAAAAATGGTTGAAAAGCGACTTTAGTAACTCGACCAACCAACCCTTGACCACGACGACGGCATAAAGCATTGGGCCTCATGTGTGCTAGAGACCACTTTTATGGTTGATGTGCCCTCGGTTGCACTTTTCCCACTCCCATGGGCCATTTTTTGCCAACTTCAATGGTCCCTCGCTTCGAGTGGACCCAACAACGGCCATATTGGGTCTGCGTTTCGAGTTTTATGTGCGTGAATAATCGATTACGTCATTTTTTTATGTTTTATGTTTGTCTATCTCTCTCTATACTCTCCCTTTTGCCTTTATTAATTGCAATGATTATCACAATGAGTCATTCGGCCACTTAATTTATAGGGAGTCGTTGTTTGTGAAATTCAAATTTGTCATCAAAACACCAGGTGTTAGTGAACGATGTTAAAAATCTAAGCAAAACGTCATTAATCATGGGAAAAAGGGAAACTTTCCTCCGCATTTTCGCCGAGCCGCCGCCGCCGCCGTTGTGTGTGCCATCTGCAACTGTAATTTATCAGTGGAATCCACGCCATCAGACGACACATTTAGTCGACAAGTGTGCACTTTGTATTCCGAGCCGAAAAATTTCTCGAATTTTTCCCCTTCCCCAACGTTTTTCTCATTGGCAACATCTGTTTTCGAAGAAAATGGCCGGCAACGGCAACAACTCAAAACAAAACTACATTTTTTCCCACCCCACCTTTCCATCGTTCCACTGTCCAACTGTCCACTCGCGAGCGTCCCATTAGAACTCGTCACTCCGGGGACCCCCCATGACAAAACCTCACACCCATATTTCACCACAAAACCAAAAAAAAAAAAAAAAATTTTTTTTTTTTGGATGGGTCTAGAGGCAATTGTGTCGGAAAAGAAATCATGGGATTATGATTTAATAAGAAAGAGTATTGATTCGGTAGCATGTGGTCAGTGAAGCCGAGTTGAGGATCCGAGTCATCAGACAATCAATAGATGACTCCCCACTGAGCCATAGTGAGCAGACGCTCTACCTGAGCACCCCCTGATTGTGGGCCTCCCTTTAATTACGTCCATAACTAGCCCCAACTTGTGCTGGACATTAGCGCAAATGATGAGAGCTGATGAAAACCATTCGATATGGAACGAAACCGAGCGAGCAAACTTCCAAACACAGACACACACAAACATTCGCTACTTATTATGAGCGTCATTATTTGCGCCAACTCACACACCGACTGACCGACCGACCGAACCGCCGGTTCACTCACCTCACTCACTCACTACTCCCGGTTTATTCTAAGTCTAAAGGGGATTCTTATTTTACCAAACATACAAAACGACACCGCATAATGGACTTTACGGATCGTTTTTCAGTTTTTCACACGGAAAACTCGTTCGATACAAATGTCAAAGACTGAAAAAAATTTCCCCTGTTGGGAAAAAAATGGAAATCTCATTTTCCCCACTCGAAAAACAATAATAACGTCTCGAATTGCGACATTTTAATATCTCGCCCCCTCCCCCCTTCCCCTTCCCCTTCTCCTTTGATTATATTTTCTTTTCACATGAGAGTGAAAATTGTTCGTTTATTTATTTATTTTCCATTATATAAGGTATCCCATTTTGGGGTTTGAATCATTCATAACACTTTTTGGGTCTTGCTTTCAACACTCATTATAGCAAAGTGCCAAAGAAGGTTTTCTTCATTGATCCTACTTTACCCTTATATATTTTTTTTCTTTTCTCGCCCCGTCTACATTTTCACTGATCCAGCATTTCACAAAACACCCTTCACCACACCACCCCTTAATAAAAATAATAAAAAATAATAAAAAATAATAAAAAATTGAAAGAAAAGGCAAATCCTAAGCAGCCACACTAATTAATTGAAAGACATGCACTAAAATGTGCGGTGCAAGACATTTGCCACATTAAAAAAAAAATCAATTTATGATAACTTAATTCATAAATTAAATTAAAATTAAAAAATTAAATATCATGCAATCATGATTATTAATTTTTATAATTTTTTAATTTTCACTAAAAAAAAAATTTTTAAATAATTTTTTTAAAAATTTATTTCTATATTCTTCTCAACATCATGCTAAGGAGTGGAAAAATTTCTCTCTACTCACGTGCTGGAGAGCATCATAGGGGGTGAACAAGAAAGAAAGAAAAAAGAAAAAATTAAGCATGTGTACATAATTGAGGAGGCAAAATGTGAGAATTTTTTTTTTTTTCGATTTTTCAAAAGTTTTAAATATAACAAAAAATCTCCATTTGTACCAAGTGTTTTCAATGTGAAGTGATGTGCAAAATACATTTCTACATTATAACTTGCTAAGTGACACCTTTCAATTATGCAAAATGTGAACCTATCGACCAAAACAGAAAATTAAGTGCACCATTAAAAAAAAAAATGAATAAATAAATAAAAACCAAACCCAAAAATAAATTTCAAAACAAGTGTGAACCAACCCATAAATCCAATTACAATTTTCCAGAGATAAAAATAAAAATAAGAGAGAAAAAAAAAATAAGAAATTATGGTTCAACAGTGTTGTAATAAAACTGAAAAAAAAGCAGACAAATAAAATTTCACAGTAAATTATTACTTTGCTCTATGAGTAACCAATTAAAGGACACGGCACTGTCATTAAAAGATACAACTAGCGAAAAAATATATACAAAAATAAAATAAGGTAAAAATTCAATAAAAGAAATTGTTTATTTTTATTACACGCACACAGGTAATTAAAAAAAAAAAGAAATAAATTATATGAAATAAAATTTTTTTTTCTCGTTTTATTTCGGTGGCCTCTTCTTACCTGGCAAATCTTTCCTTGTCTTGAACGGCTTCTTCATCGAGACGAGAATATTTGCTACCTTGACTGTCCTCCTCGTCCGATCTACATTAAAAGATAGAAAAAAAGAGGGATCCACCTTAGAAAAATGTGAATTTTTCTCATTTTCAAAGAGATTTTATTACGTAGTTCTGTTTCTTGTATTTTGACTCGATTTTTTTTAAAGAAAAATTAAAAATTGAAAAATTGAAAAATTTGTGTTTTGCGAGTCAAAAATGAAGGAAAGAAAAGCGAAAACCACTCGAGACGAAAATCGGAGGTTGGAGAGAGGACCAGTCAAACCCGAGGGTCGTTTTGTAGATCAATATGTACTGCGACGCATAAAATACTGTATACCCTAACGAGGAAACTAGGCAGTGAAGCCGTGTTGTTGCACGAGGATGCAAATCAGAAAGGGCAAAAAGAGACACTTCCGGTTCGGTTAGGGTCTCGAAAATTTAAGGGATTCGAGATAGAAACGCCCAACAAGTTTTCCTAAAATATCGAACTTCTAAATCGACCGGAAGTGTTCCTTTTGACAGCTCGATGTCGTGCACTGGGAACAAATCGGAAGGGGTAAAAGAGGCACTTCCGGTTGTGTCAGGGACTCGAAATTTTAGGGGCACCGAGTCATGGGTGTCCATAATGTGCCCTTAAAATTTCAGAATTCCAACTCGACCGGAAGTATCCATTCTGCCCGTTCGAAATTGCAGTGTCGTGCGGTGAAGTCTCTCTGCGAGTCAAAATACTTCGAGTTGTAAGTACTGTCGATTGTAAGAAATAGATGTGTAAACACGTGACATTTTTCCAATTTTACTAATTGGTACACTTTTATGCACCGATAAATCGAGGATCGTAAAAAATAAATCACTTTTATACCTATGTAATCATGCACACCTTCATATTTTAGTGTTTCATCAATTTATTCCCCCCCAAAAAAAAAAACATTTCACGTCCAAAAATTCAAAAAAAATAATTCAAAAATTGCGCAGGTGCGAATTAATATCCCAAAAATACGTCATACAACCTCCAACCCCCTCATCCCCACCCAAAAACTTTGAAATAAAAATTACCATTTAAATAAATTCAAACAAGCGCATTAAACTTTAATTCAATTTCCACGAAACGTAGAACGAAACATTTTCCGAGTCAAATATGTAATTACACACTCGTACATGTTTTTATAAAAACACTCACTCACATATATTATAAATATATAAAATGTATATACAAAAAAATAAAAATTAACATCCCAAAATGGAAAATTGATTATCATTAGTCATTACAAATCAAGACCCCAGATGTCGCAATTCCTCGACTCAAAGGGTTAAAAAAAATATGGCGACTGGATGAATAAAGTAAATAGAAATTTTTTTTTTTTTTTTTTTTTTGGGTGTTGTGTTGAGGGGTTGGATGGTGTTGGTAGTGGCTGTTTTGTGCTGCACATTTTTATGCCTTTTTTATGCTTTGTTTGGCAGAAGAGAGAAAAGGGCTTTTTTATGAGCACATTATTATACTTTGGGAAGCATTTTCTTGCCCGCTCTCTTCTTTGGATTAGATGGTATAAGAGTAGAGCAAAGCACTAAAATGAAACGTCGAATTTTCTTTTGCTCCTTTCTACCAACAGCTGACATCTATTCTCACCAACCACTCAACATTAATAAGTTGAAAATTACGTCGACCACACTTTTCTTACTTACAACTTTTCATAATCAAATTCACTTTTTTTTTTTTTTTTAGCAAAAACTTTTATTTTTTGTTCTATACGCTATTAGGGGGTTTCATAAGTGAAAACGATTGTACGATTAAGGATTATGACGATTATTCGATAATTCAATAATCGTCTGTATTTTTGAGTCCCCTAAATTTAGAAGATAGTAATTTTGCGATTATGCACTGAGGCCTTGACGAAATTTTTTAAATACAACTAAAAAATCAGATGTAAATACAAAAAAACCACCAATTTTTATAAATATTAACAAAAACATACAATATTGGTCCAATTTCACAAATAAAAGCCCAAAAACCACACGTTACACCCCAAAACCACCCAAAAACCGAACGGCGGCATGTCTTGGCATGTCTAATCGCCATAATCGTAAAATCGCACAATCGTTCTTATTTATGAAACCCCCTATTGTATTTTGAAATTTAGGGTTTTTCTTAAATAGGTAAATCAAAAACAAATCATCGATTAATCCTATATTTTTAATTCCAAGCTTAAAATATCATATTTAAACTGCAAATAAAATTGTTCACAGTTTTATAATAATTTTTTAAATAAACCAAAATTTCAAAGTTTTGTCGCTCACAGTATCTTTACCACAAGAAGGTTACAAACCATCTGCGTATCCTATTATGGCGAATTTTTACTATAATTTTTACTATAATGGGATTCCAGTAGTCCTGAGACTCCTGACACTCTTTTAACGGTATTAATAATTTTTATAAACATGTCATGGTCGACGTCTTCATACTTTTGTAAATTGAATTTTTTTTTTCCACCAAAAAATTCAACTGTATTTTGATTTTTTAGATGAATCGGTTGAACTCGATCACCCAATTTCCACGATTAATTCGATTTTTTTCCCCACAACTATATTTTATTGGATGCCCATAAATTCGAAATGTGGGAAAATAAATGCAATTAACCTATAACTTTAGGCTTTTTTCATATTTCCCAAATTTTTTTTCACCAAAAAATTAAAATTTAATCAGTGTAATGCAAATTTTGGCTAATTTTATAATTTTATAAATTTTTTTTCCATACCAAAAAAAAAAAAAAAAGTGAATTTGATTATGAAAAGTTGTAAGTAAGAAAAAAAAAAAAAAAAAAAAAAAAAAAAAATCTTCGTGTATTTCTCATAGGTTCGTTCGTAATAAGTTCTATCATTTAATACAGGAATTAAATTGGGGAATAGATTAAAGCAGGAGCAGCAGCAGCGAGCGAAGCCAAGCAAGCTCATTTTGCTTCACTCAATATGCACAAGTAGTTGGGAGTCTGTTCGTTAGATGAATTGTTTTCTTCTGGGATTTCGATTGAAAACTAATGAACTGCAGGTTGCCAACTAACGAGGCAAAGCACTACTCTTTGCATGCACATCACTTCCCCTCACTTAACAAGACCACTTTTTTTTATTTTTATATATTTTTTTTTCTTATTCCTATTTTAAATTTAAAATTTAAATTTTTAAAACTTTAAAAAAAAAAATTCAAACACTCGTAATTTTCTCCACCTTAAAACCCAACTTACAGCTTTCATGAAATTTAAATTAGTTATGGTATCATAAAATTTGTCAGGGAAAACTCACTTTATTTACATAGAACGTTTCACGATTTTTCAATTTTTTTTTTTTTTCTAAAAATTTTTTTCTGCGCCTAAAGCATTCGTTAATACGTTGCACTTGTCATTGGACCCTCGAAGGTGATTATGTAAGGGTTTTGTGGGGTTTGGGGGTATCGTCATGGTGACCACAAGCCCCTTTAAGACTGGCCGAAGCAATAAACTTTTGATGTGTGTAATCCTAGACTGAATGGTCGCTCGCTCGTCTGTCATAGAGGGATTGCGACTGCGACTGCGCTGCCGGGGTGTTGGTTTGTGTTTAGAAGGGGGTCCGGGAGGTGTTTTTCTGGTGGTGGAAATCTTAAGGGGATCGAAACTTCATTCCTTTCATTATGTAATGGTGTTGGAGGCTGATACAGTCGTCGGTGGTTGGTTGGTTGGTTTGTTGCCGGTGCACTTCTTTAATTGCGAGCTGCTTGTCAATCCATCCAATATTAATGGCGCTCTCCGCCATCTTTTTGGTGCCGGGGACTAATGCTCTTAATGGCTTCTGCACTTTGGAGTGAGGTGGTTAATTAGTCTACTCTCGATTTGCATTGCTTTGAAATAAATAAGGTTAGAGAGGAAAGGGAGAGAGAGGAACGGAGGATGATGTGGTGGTTTTTTTTTTTTTTTTTTTTTTTGTCGGAGGGGTTTTTGATAAGTTTTGTTTTTATTTTTAAGTTAGGGACGTGGAATGTGTCGCTAAGAGGGTGGTTTTGGGGAGTTTGCTGTTGGGATTTTACTTGTTTTCTTTGAATTTTTGGATGTTCTTTCTTACTTTTTTAAAATTAATGCAATTTTTGACATGTTTTCACCATATATTTGTCAGTTTTGCATATATTTTCAACAAATTCTTGCAATTTTTATATATTTTTCCTCAAATTTCCCCTCAAAAAATTCTTGCAATGCTTTTCCAACATTTTAACAAATCCTACAACTATTGGATCATTTCAAACATAAATTTTCCAACATTTCAATTATGGACTGTGTCGCTAAGATGGAAGTTTTTGGGGATTTGCTGAATTTCAAATGTTGGGATTTTACTTGTTTTCTTTGAATTTTTGCATCTTCTTTCTTACTTTCTCAAAATTAATGCAATTTTTGCATATTTTCACCATATTTTTCTCATTTTTGCATACATTTTTCCTCAAATAATTGCCTCTCAAAAAAACCTTGCAAAGCTTTTCCCACATTTTAATTTTTAACAAATCCTACAACTATTGCATCATTTCAAATTCAAACATTAAATTTTCCAACATTTCAATTACTCCCAACTCCACCCACCCCGTAAAAAATCCCAACACATTTCCAACTTTACAACATTTTTAACCTTTAACCAATTCCGTCTCGCATGAATACATCAACAAAACAAAAAAAACAAAAAAACAAACAGCACACTCCCCCACAAATTTCCTCATTACAAATAAGTGAATAAATACCCGAAATTAAGGGCATCAGAAGCTTTGTTTATTCTCTTCTATTTTTCCTCTTAACTCTCAATAAATTTTACCTCCTAAAATCAATTGTGAATACGCCATCGCAGTAGCAACTAATAGTTAATCCATTAAATCATATTTTCCTGCGTGTTCTATGCGCAATTGTTCCCAAACACGAATCTGAATTATTTATACAATACTTACCCATCGTTCCATATTTTATATCATTACAATTCTCCCTCATTCCATACACAACAGACAAAAAAAAAAATATAATACAATGTAATAAAATAAATAAATAAATAAAAATGTAAAATATCAAATTGCCATTTCGATTTATCTATCGGTCGCGCACCAATGGAAAAGCCGCACAAAGTTCTCAAAGAATCTTAGGGTCAAAAAACGTGACCGACTACATGACAAAACTCATTGAAAAAGGATTCAAAGTGAAGAAACACGTGACTGTCTCGCTCGTAATTTCAATGATACGATCTGGACTCGGCCAATTTAATTTAGACCTGTCATTCTGTATCATATTTTATGCGCTCGTTGCCTGTGTACTCTGTACAGGTGCATGTTTTTCGAAGAAAATTAGTTTTTCTTGTAATTTTTACACGCTCGATGTCTAGTTTTTAGTTACAGGATGTTTTTTCCTGCGAAATTACATCGAGAAAACAACAATTCTCCCGTTAAATCGATCAAACATGTCGAAAGGGTGCAATGTCCACAGCAAAGTACTTAGGTATTTAATTACTCGTAATTAATTAGAAAAAATATAATTAAAATTAAATTACATTGCAAAAAATGTAATTTGTAACTGTATTTTATAAATAGCCAGTCCGCAGCATGTCCAAGTCATAACTATAACGTTTTTTGACATCCCGCAAACTGGATAATTCTTTATTTTTTGTATTTTGTATTTTATTTACGCAAACTAATGAAATAAATCAGCAACTTGACTTGAAACTCAGGTAAAACTCTTTTCGCCGGGATTAATTTTATGCAAAAAAAACAAGAAATCCGTCAGTTTTTTTGTTAAAACACAGAAAAAAACACGATTTTTAAAACAGGTCAGCTGTAAATTTCCAAATCACATCCCTTAACACACCAAATTCAAAAAAAAATTTAAAAAATTCAAAAAAAAAAAAAATTTCGACGTTTTTTTTATTTTTCAAATTAAAGTTTGACTGTGGAATAAAAAAAATTTTCTCGAGTCCATTTCCTCTTGCATTTTGCAATAGGTTGGGAAGGAAAAGTGGGGACTGTGTGAACCAGGTACTAACGTCCACTGACATGACATATGGAGTCATCATGGTAATAGACTTGGCAAACATTCCACTTGCAAACTCACAAAGACAACATTCTTCCATCGCCCATTCAAAATAAGCTCTAAAAAATTCATCAACATTTTTCAGATCTTAATCTCCCTTTCTCGCTAAAACCTTTAAATAAATCCTCTACCATTCTTTTCCTTTCATCCTAATTGTCTTTCCCTTACATCTGCTCTTTGTTTCGCTATTAATCCTATACTACCCCCCTCCCAAAGCTCCCTCTCTCGTCTTTTCTTGACAACTCGTTGCGATATCATCGACGTTTTACCTCGTTAACGACGCAAACTGCCCTTCAAAACCTCGCGCACCGACGGAAATTCATTTTTTTTTTCTATTTATTATTTTTTTTGAAGGTGTAAATAGCATGCATATCCATAAGCTTGATAACTCCCATTTCCGGTTTCTATTCAGAGACAATTTTTACATCTGAATGAGACTAAGATCTGATAAAAATAAATTTTTCACTGAGCTAACCTTGTTTATACGCATAATTGATCGGGTTTCGGGGTTTATGGGGTTTTAAACAGTCGGATTGCGATTATTCCGATGATTTATTTTTAAAAAAAATGTGTAAAAATTCGAAAATTTGAAAAATTCGTGTAAAAAAAGGAAATTCGCGTAAATTTGTGAATACATTTTTATATAACTTGGGTTGCGATTATTCCAGATCCAGATTTATTCGAATAAATTGAAGAAAAAAAAAGGAAATTCAGAAATTCTGGTGAAACAATTTCACAAATGTTGTGAATAAACGTTTAAACGACTAGGATTGCGATTATCCCACGATTTATTCGAATAAATCTAAAAAAATTTCAAAAATTTATACAAAAAAATTTTTTTTTTCACAAAAATTTGTGAATAAATTTTTAAAATGCAAAGCGAGAGGACGCTCAAGGGTAAAAATTAGAAAAAAAAATATTTTCCCATCGAGTCTATTACCGTATAAAACACTACCAAACCACTTTGGCCCGTACGTCAGTCAAGTACAAAAGAAAAATGATGACCATCCCGGATTTCCCGTAAATAAGCTTATAAACAATTTGCATCATTAGATCCCAACAACCCTCCAAAATTTTTTTAAAAAAATAAATAAAAAAATTTAAAAAAAAAAAAAAAACTCATTAAAATGCATAAAACGGCGAGTAAAAATCACTACTTGTTACAGGCCATCAATCTATAGACAAATCCAGGTTACAAATGCAATTAAAAAGTTTGTTTCATGTCAGATCGTGATAAAAGGGTTGAAAAAAAATGATGAAATTTTAATTTTTAATTAAATAAGACCAAATTAAGTTTGAATTAGCGACCCCCTTTTATTGGAAGCACCTGCAACGAGCTGTGCAAAGAGATCGAATGATTATTTTCCCACACTAAAGTCGAAAAGTGCACAGAGCCAGGCCCATAGAGCTCATTGAAAAGTGGCCATAAATCAGAGTGCAGGGAATTCATGGAAACTATCAGGCACAAAGAGCCACTAATTATAGGGATAGCAATCGCTAATTATACACGGGCACGTATATCAGACACCTTTCAGGAAAAATGCACTTTTAAAAACTTTAATTTTCTTTTTTTTTACACCCAAAAAACCCTCGGCAACTAAATCAATTTAAAAGGCCAAAGAAACCGTAAAAAATTTATTAACTAAATCACAATCAGGTCTTCGGACCGTCCGAATAAACGAAAATCTGTCTCGATCTCTTCGTAAGAACATCCTCTTTTAACTATGGCACTCTCTACACCCGGTAACCAAATTTTAACATTATGTTTCTACGTATTTATTCTGATTTAGAAGAATTTTACCATTTTTCCTCAGAAAATTAACACCGAGTATTGTTATTCGATGTTATTTCACAGAATAATCCTCAAAAAACTCCAATACATCGGTTCGAGTGGTCCAAAACCTCGAATTTGTAAAAATATATATATTTTTTTTTACATAAAAAAATTGGTTATTTCACTTCCCCGGTACAAAATACTGTTGAAAAATGAATAATGAATGTAAAATCACGTCCGTAATCGATGCAACGAGGTCAGAAACACAGAATTGGATTCAATTAGCACAATGAACGACAACCCTTGCATCGTTGGCCGTTTTCGAGTATAGTATAATATAGAAAAACAAACTCGGAAAAAAAAAAAACCCGTTGGAAAAATGAAGTGAGGTGTACAACAGTATATAGGAAAAAATACTCACGTAAATCGCCTGCGTCTGGCATGTGGCGAAAGTGGCACCTGAGTCGTTGCACCGGGGGGTAAGTTGGGTGGGAGGTAACTGGTCGGCGGAGTGTAATGTGGTGGACCGGGTGCGTAGGCGTACATTTCTCGGCCGACGATCAGATCACTCGTACGACAACATCACACAAACAACAACACAAAAACCCACTGGACTCGATCTCCCACCAGGTGTTGCTTTTTTTTTTTTCCTTTCTTTCTTTAGTTTTCCAGGTGTACACTACATCCAACGAACTAATCACTCGACGCAGCACGTGTCCTCGACTACGATTTTTCCCTTTTACCAACACCAAAATTCAAAATTCCAAAAAAAAATTTAAAAATTTTTTTCCCTTTCCGAAAAAATTCCAAAAAAAAAATTGATAAAAATGATGAATCGTAGTTGAGGTTATCGGCTGACGGAAAACGGTAGCTGGCAAACACCTGTGCGCACCTTAGAAGCCGTGTTGGAGCCACCTCAGCAGCTCGGAATCAACAAGCACAAGGGAAGGAAGGCGAGGTTGAAGCGAGCTGAGTCGGCGCCAATGCTTGCAAAGCACACACAGAACAGAGCAGCAGCCAGAGGGGGAGCCGCTGTTGTTATTAGGCATGCGCCGGAGGAAGGCGGCAGGGTTGGCTGCCCTCGGCTACTCCCCCAATCGGCATTTCGATGACATCAGAACACGTTAACGAGGCAGCACGTCAGTTGGAATTAACTCGCTCTTCTCCATGGTAAGTTTCATTTTTATTCTTTTGTTTTTATTATTTTTATTATTTTTTTTACTAAAGAACAAAAATTTTTTTTTTGGGGTATTTAAAGGGTTTGAGTTGGAGGGTTGTGTGTGTGGGGGTTGGAGGGTTTTATACCCAATTAGCTCAATTGCCGTCATCCTCGATTCACTTCCTTTTGGAGTCGATTTAGGCTGATTGCTTTCGATCTATATTCGCATCTTTTAAGGGGAAATGGGGGATTGGGGTTTTTACCCAGCAATACATGAATTTTAATTTAATTTAATGCAGGAAATTTTTTTTTTTTTAATTTTAAATTCGTGATTTTATAAATATGATTAAATCGTGAATTCATTTTTTTTGCTTTTTAAAAGCCATACAAACAATTTAAATTTATTTTTAATGACTGAAAAAAAATTTTTTTGTGAAATTTTTAAATTTTTTAAATTTTCGAAACCTCATCATCATTAATTCCCCGAAACAAAAACAAGTGTTTCTAAGGTGGTTCGAGCCCAGCAGGTAGTCCACCGACATTAGCACTCGGTCATCATGTTTTTAAAATACATAAAAATCAGTTTTTTACATATTTTTTTAAATATATAGTGGTTTCCTTCAATGTCATATTCAGTTTTTTAATTTTTCTCAAAATTTTCCCCCGAAAAAAGAAGGCTTTCCCTGAATACTAATCCTCGATTACTGAAAAGTGGAAACACCTATCAAGAATCCACTTCTCAAAAACATTTAAAGAAGAAAAAGGAAAAAAAATCCAAAAATTTCCCTTCAAATAATAATAAAAAAAAAAGAATACACAAACAAATTCTTGAACAAATTACACAAAACCAAAAAAAAGAAAAATTCTCATAAATGCCACCCAGATAGATTCAAATGCAGACAATAAAACACCAATAAAAATAATAATAAGAAGAATAATAATAACAAAAACCGTCGCTGGGCAACTGGGACTCATCTTTGTCCAAATATAAACATCAAATTTACAACAACAACTTATGGATTTCTCCAGTAGGTGGAGTCAAACACATAAAAATAAATAAATTACAAAAAAAATAATAAATAAATAAATAAATAAATAAATAAAAAAACACAAACAACACAAAGATTTATTCAACATAAACAATTCACAAAATAAAAATTAATGACACAAACAAAAAAACAAAAAAACAAATTTTTTCTCACCTTTTTAACCTCTCATTAGTCACCCGAGCAAAGATGAAGCCTTTTGCCAACATCAACATTCAACACTCACCACTCACAAACACTCGAGTCTGAAAATTCCTCCTTTCCACTGCACAAAAAGCAAATTAACTCATTAAGTTGATTGGTCAGTGGCAGAGGAACGTAGCGAGAGGTGAATAACACTCGGCGGAGTAAAACTTGTCTTTTAAAAATATTATGATAAAAAGAAAGAACTAAAGGCCCAGTTAAAACGAAACGAGTTAAATAGCTAGCTGTAGCTGGGAAATTCGCGCTCGTAACTCACAGGGCACGTATAACCTCGGCCCATGGCTAATTTGCAGACTTCCAAAAGCGCTCCCTCTACCCTTTCATTTTCGAAACCCTTAATCAAAGGTTTCTTTTCGCCCGTCAACTTTCGGTATTGCACTTTTTTTTTCCTTCTATCTTTTTTAAATTTACCACATTTTAAGTGACTTTTTATGCATTATTTCTGCTTTCCCTCTGTAATTTTCGGCTTTAATAACACCTTGCGTTTGTTTATTTCAATTTTATTGCACATTGCTGGCAAATCACGGGGTTTGGAGGCTCGAAATGAAAAAATATAGGAGAAGAGAAGAGGAAGAGAGGTTTATTTAAGAGTGTTGTGTGGTTTGGAATTGCCTAAATAGTTGCGATAACCTGACAACACACGCCTCGTTTTTCCCCGTCGGCCGTCGGGTCCCGCCCCGCATCCTCGTGGCGATTATGAGAGTAATTTTCTTTGTTTTTCCAACTTAAAAAAGACAAATTGCTATTTAAATGTAACACTTAGATCCCATTTTTTATGTCGGGTGACCCAAATGTTAAGAAAATTGTCAGTTTTTGACGGAAAAGTCAGTCAAAAATAGGCCTAATGTTGTATAATTATGCTCCGTTTTATTTACTCGATGTTCGGTGGCGCCATCACGCGAGGGAAAGTGAAATTTTTCGCCCCGATTCGGATTCATGCATCGGCCATTTTAATCAATCGGAGATTTTTTTTTTGTTTTCACACAATAAATCTCATAAATCGATGTCTTATTTACACTTTTGTAATGATTTAAGGTTTCCCCCACTGGGAAAAAATGTCTGAAACTCGTTCCTATAAAGTCAAACTCACAAAACTCGTTTTCGCCATTTTTTTTTTTTTTTTTTTTTTGGGTTTGTGTTTATGTCATGTAAGATGCGTTGTCATCTTAACGTCATAATTGCACGAACCCTTGTCCGTTCGGTGACCAATTTGTTATTTACCCGTGTTTACATGGCTCTTAAAAATAATTCTACCGTTTTGTTTTTGTTTACAGAAGCAAAATGGCAAGCAAATGGTTGAAATTAGCAAAAATATTCAAACCTCAAGAACCGGATGTAAGACAAGGTTTTATAGGTTAAATGCACGATTTAATTTAACAAACACACCTTGGTTTGTTTTATTTATTTCTCTATAATCATTTTTCTCATTTTTTTATCACATAAATTTCAAAAAATTAAATAAATTAAAAAATTAAATAAATAAACGAAATCTTACCCGATTGAATCTGGTTTCCGTTTTTTAATCCCTTTTCCAGACTCTGTTCCTAATTAGAAGAAAAAAGGTAATTATTTTCATGTATAAAATAAAGGCTTTTATATTTTTAATGTTTCAATTTTTTTTAAAAAAATTAAAAAGGTTTCGAATTCAGTCGCCAGATGTCGCCACTGCTCGGTTAAAGATTTGATGGAGTTAAGGCCTTTACCTAGGTAAGATTTTACGATAAATAACACAAAAAACACTTGAATAAAACAATATAACACACTTTCACAACCTTAAGAATTTTTTTTAAACATTTTAAAATAATTTAAACCAAAAAAATTATTTTTTAAAAATTAAAAAAATCAAAATCAAATTAGGAAGTAGAAATGTTGTAGGAGAAATCCGGATGTTCTTGTCTACTCAAGGTTGAAGTTTACGACAAAAACAAATCACGAACTCGTAACGTGAAACTGGCCAAAGATTACTCGAAAAAAAAAAATCATTTTTAACATTTTTTTTTTTTACGACTCGATGGAACCACTTGGATTCAGTCGCACTTGGATTCGGGGTTTGTCATCTCATCGCACTCGATTCGCATTTTAATCCTTTTATAACGCCATAATAGCCGATAGAGCGATTACAAAGTATGAAAAGAACGTAGTAAAATACGGGACAATGTGATGGCACGCACAAATAAAGCACATCGCGCACATCCCACTTTTAATGCCAAAACACACACCTGAATTTCTCACTCGATTCACAATGCAATTTTAAAAACTCACCTGCAACACTCTGCGTCGCGGTGGGCGCCGCCGTCGTCGCCATTTTACTCGCGTGTGGTCCTTCGATAAAATTTGCACGCTTTTTCCCACGTAATATCGGTTTCGTCACAAGGAAAAACTCTTTTCCTTTTTTATTTGCGCCCAAGCAGCAGCTATCAACTGAAAAGCATCATGGCCGAATCTCGGTCTCGTCGCGAACGAGACTTTTGTCGTCGACGCGATTTGAGAGCGAATGACGTCAGATCCGGTGCCATAATGGCCTCCTGAGGATGCCGAGTCGCGATGAATTAAGCGTTTACATGTCTTCTTCTTCGACGTAGGATTACATCTCGATCCATGACCATAGGTGCTGCCAAAATGGGGTAAGGAGAAATGTAAATTCACCTTCGATCGCCGTTTTTATTCGCTCCCGCTCCCGTTTTTACCTGTGAAATTTGGAGCGAATCGTCGGATGATGATGATGATGATGCCCGATCCTTCCTACAGCTAGGTGATGGAGAATTAAATTACATTCCCACCTTAATACACACGGTTCCTGCGCCTATTAAGCGTTTAAATATCTTTAATGTTTCATTCCACACGAGCTACACGTTTCGCCGACACATCCCACGAGTCCATCATATTTTAAAACACCTTCTCGCGGGAAAAATTCATTAAAATTTTTCTGATTTAAAGGGTCGAGTCAACGTGAAAAAGCAACGTAAACATTCTCCAAATGGGAAAATGGGTGTATACCGTAATTTAACGAGGGAAATATTGAAATTCGCATGTTATTTTGACGTATTTGAATACAATACCTTCAAGTAATTCGTACACAAACAGGGTATAAAGGGTTTTATTTTTCATTCCCTCCCAATATTACCTGGAAAATGAACTCTAGTGGCTTCTGGACAATCCCTGTTTCCACTAACAGAAGCCAGAGTGCACCATCATTGTGCTTGCAGCTACTATAGTCTAATCTGAGACAATACCATCATCCAATCTTTTTTCTTTTCTTTGTGCAATGAAAATAGAAAATTGCATTAAAAGATTGTGTAGTAGTAGAAGGAAAAGGAAAGCAACGAGGAAATGTTCTATTTCAGTATTGTAACTCGCTACTTTACTGTAACTGTAACAATAGTGTAGGCGGGCAGTTGATTTAATACAGATAACATATTGGGTTTGTAATTTTTCCCCAGGTAACAGTTTTTGTTATTATTTATTGTCATAGAAAATATTTGTGGCTGAAAATGCTATGATTAAAATTCTAAGTTCGATTAAATTAAGTATAGATTGGTTGATCTGAAAGATTGGCGATAACTTTGAAGATGATGTAAATATTTCTGAACCTTGCAGAGTTGTGTATATATCCTATGTAAAATCAAGAATAACGGTTGAAACTTCATTAGTGCAAACACATAGTTGCACAGGTGTAAACAGAAATGCACATGTTTAAATTCACACAAACACATGTTAAGGGCAATTTGCGTGTAAATGAGTACTAAATAAAATGGTGGACTGATGGAATAGATCGAGGAAACAATGACTGGAGGCTTCTGAGAGATGTGTAAAGTCCTTCAAACACGTGTTGACATGTAGACATAAACGGCATTGTAAATTTAGCGCATACTCTCAATTACACACATCATTTACATGGACCACAGTATCACTACAGTCATCATTTTCTCAATCCATCTCCCTCAACCTCCATTTTAT
>JAQFZO010000431.1:0-25146 GCA_034695885.1 Geophilus flavus
ATCAGATACAAGTGCGCCCGTTTAACGCAGAGAAAACTAAAAACATGCGTGGTCTAAATCCAGAAGGTTCGATTTCTGAATTTAGTTAGGTTTAAATAAAATTATTAATTTTTTAAAAATTTATTTATCGCAGATATTGATCAGTTGATTACAATTTCGGGTATGGTCATCCGTAGTTCAAACGTGATGCCTGAAATGAGGGAAGCCTTTTTCCGATGCAATGTATGCCATAATACCGAATCGATCGAAATTGATAGAGGACGCATTGCTGAGCCGACTGTGTGTGCTGGCTGCAATGCTGATCATTCCTATAGCCTCATTCACAACAGATCACACTTTACTGATAAGCAAATGATTAAACTTCAAGAGTCACCAGGTAAAATCGAATAAGAACTGTATTGTATTTATAATTTCACGTAATTTTTAATCACATTTAGATGACATGCCGCCTGGTCAAACTCCTCATACAGTCATCTTGTATGCCCACAATGATTTGGTCGACTTTGTTCAGCCCGGAGATCGGTATTCATATTTTAAACATTTTTTTAAACATTTATTTCTAAAATAAAATATATTTCAGAGTGACCGTGACTGGAATTTATCGTGCCTGTGCCGTTCGTGTTAATCCACGTCAGAGAAATGTAAAAGCTGTCTACAAAACGCATATTGATGTGGTACATTTCAGCAAAGACAATTCGAAACGGCTTTATGAAGATAATGAAAAGTAAATAATTTTTTTTAATCGTCTTATTTTTATTTATTTTTAAAAATTTTTATTTAATACTCTAGCGTCGATCGTAAATTTAGTCCTGAGAGAATTGAGGAATTGAAAGAAATGTCTCGTAGGCCAGACATTTACGAGCGTTTAGCTCATGCTTTAGGTAAGTTACGACTTTAAGTACGGTACACACAAATAAATGATGTAATCAATAATAAATATGTTTTTCCTTGCCAGCTCCTTCCATTTACGAGCATCTAGATATTAAAAAAGGAATTTTATTGCAATTGTTTGGCGGAACGAGGAAAGATTTTACTGCTACAGGACGAAGTCACTTTCGGTGATTAATTTTTTATTTTATTTTTTGTTTTATGTCTCTGAAGTTAATTATTTCGTATTTTTAAAGCGCTGAAATCAATATATTACTCTGTGGTGATCCTGGTACGAGCAAATCGCAATTGCTGCAATATGTCTACAATTTGGTACCAAGAGGTCAATACACTTCAGGAAAAGGCTCCAGTGCTGTTGGTTTAACTGCTTACGTAACTAAAGATCCTGAAACTCGTCAGTTGGTTTTGCAAACGTATGTTTATCATTTTTGATTAGTTGTTAAGTGATGTAATTAATAATACTTTTTTTATGTGCAGCGGTGCTTTAGTACTGAGCGACAATGGAATTTGCTGTATCGACGAATTTGATAAAATGAACGACAGCACACGATCTATTTTGCACGAAGTGATGGAACAACAAACTCTGTCAATTGCAAAAGCCGGCATTATTTGTCAACTCAACGCCAGAACGTCCGTTTTAGCTGCTGCAAATCCAAGCGAGTCTCAATGGAACAAGAATAAGACCACTGTGGAAAACATTCAGTTGCCACATACCCTACTCTCGAGGTTAATTCCTATAAAACTAAATTATTTAAATTTGTTTCTTTAAAAAGAAAATGTTTCATTCCAGATTTGACTTGATTTTTCTGATGCTCGACCCACAAGACGAACTGTTCGACAAAAGACTTGCTCGCCATCTTGTATCATTGTATTATCGAGCCCACGAACCAGAAGAGGACGAAAATATAGTAAAGCTTTAAATTTACAAATTGAAATTAATATAAAATAAATTTATTTAATAACTTTTATAGGATTTGTGCACGTTAAAAGATTACATATCGTATGCTCGAACAGTAATTAAGCCAAAATTGACCGATGTAGCGGGTGTAAGCCTGATCGAAGCATACGTCGAAATGAGAAGAATCGGAAGCGGGCGAGGGCAAATAACAGCATATCCTCGTCAACTCGAGTCGCTCATCCGTTTGGCTGAAGCTCATGCAAAAGTTCGGCTGTCAGAAGTAGTAGAAATAGTTGACGTTATAGAGGCCAAGAGGTGTGTTTGATAGTCTCATACAATTTGCAATTTTTTATAATATATTTTTTATTTTAAATTTAGGCTCCACAGTGAAGCATTGAAACAATCAGCAACTGACCCAATATCAGGCAAAATTGACATTTCAATTTTAACCACTGGAGTGAGCAGTGCAGCACGTAAACGACGTGCTGATGTTGCTGAAGCTTTGAAGAAATTAATTTTACTTCAAAGAAAAACAATTGTTAGTTACCAGAAAATGTTCCAAGATCTTAAAGACCAGAGTGATGTGGTAAGTAGAAGAAAAATATGATAAAAAAAGAATTTATTATAAATTTCAAATAATTTTTATAGCAAATCACCCGAGAAATGTTCGAAGACGCGATTCAAGATTTGCAAGACGACGAAATTATTGCAGTGTCAGGGAAAAACACCATTAGATTGTCTATACCATTAGATTAGCTTTATTTTCATTTGTTTATTTTTATTTTTGTTTTTTTTTTTTTGTGCAAAATCTAAATTTCATACTGTAACTAACAACACATTTCTTATTTTTTTGGTTTAAAGACTCCATCAAGAATATATATGGTACATACAAAAAAATATTTCATTCGAAGGTGTTTTGAACATCGTTTTTGGTGATTTGTGATCCTATTCCTAGACCTGCTGTCATTCGCGTTATGTGCTCACTCAAAATATCATTTACTGATTCTGAAAGAACAAAGCAGCGAAGGATAGTTGAAAGTTGAAACCTGAATGACATTACGCATTAAATATTACCACGAGCAATGTTAATACTTCTCACTCCTTCATTCAAAATTTGATTAACAGTCGCTAAAAAAGAAATTAATAATATACCTATAATTTTTGGTAATGGAATTTCTTTTAAAACTTTATATTTAAAAAAAAAAAAATTCTGTTATATTTCTAATTTTCTTAGCATTTATTACTCTTCTACAAAACCTTTTGCAGTTGTAAGGTCATTCAGGTTTTCTTTCTTTTTTTTTTCAAGATTAACTGAAAATAAAAAAATCCATGCTAATTCATGGTTTCAAAATGATTTATTTAAAATTTTCTTTAGATTCTTAGATTACTTTTTGATAATCTAGTTTCTTCGATTAAATATTGCAGTTGTTGACTCAGATCTGACATTTTCTTTTCGAGGGCTCTGATGGCTGCAGTGTTTGCTGCAGCCTGAATAGTAAATTTATATTTACAGCATGGGAGAACAGCTCGAATACGAATTACTGACTTTTTCCTTAAGATGTGATGCCAGTTTTCCCAACGCAATGTCTGACGCCTTTTTATGGTTGAGGTGTGATTCGCACAAGAGATGCAGATGGTGGGTTATGTTCTCTTGTTTATGTTGCTGCACTTCTTTTCCTAAACCCTGATTAATATCATTACGTGAGCTTACGTTCTGTTTGTTTCAACTGATGATTCTGTACCTGAAAGTTGCATCCTAACTCTGAAAATTCACAAACTACCACACTTAACGGGCATTGCAGCAAATGATTCTTCATCTGAAGGATATACTTCTGTTAGTTGAAGAATTATTGGGTGTTTTCTCTAATATCTTACTTGGTTTCTAGGAAGTTCTTTCTGCCCGCAACGATAAGGGCAAGGAATAGGATACCGGTCGCACGTCTCGTAATGCTCCTGAAATTTTTCTGGATTATTAAACATGTAAACTTCTCAAGATATAAAGTGAACAAGTGGCTTACATCTAGAACTTTAATGGTCGTAGACGTTCCACAAAATACACACACAGCAGGGCGACGTTGCATTTCGTTCATTGCCTCCTCAATGAACTCTTCGGGAATCGACATTCTAGATGGAGTTCGTTTCGAATTGCTAGTGGATCGCGCCATCAGTTTTGGTTATGGTGCGACCAACTGCTAATCGTTATATATACAAGAAATACTGCAATGCTATTGCAATTTGTCTAGCATTAAAAGAACTATTATGGCATTTTACATAATGAATGCTCTAATAAAGGTTTTAATCGCGTGATAATGCAGTGTCATGTTGTAGCATTGTTTTTATCAGTGATGTGTCCTGATTTGAAAATGCCGCCACTGATCACGGATATCGGTAGTTTTATTTTTGATTAGATGAAAACTGAAATTTTAAATACATTTCTGAAAATTTTTGAGCAATAAAAAAAATTGTTTTTGTTCCAGTAATTCAAATTTTATTTTGGAATGATAAATTTTTGGCGGGATATATTTTGTAAATTTATATTTTTTGAAAAAAATTTGCAACCATCCGCAATTTTTTGTTTTGTCATTAAATTTCACAAGTTTTTAATATTATTTATATTTTTTTAATACATCATTTATACTTTCTGTTCCTTCGATTCCGTTCCGTCATTTACAAGTTAGTCAGCACTTTCATGTTCCACGTTTTATGACAACCCATAAAATCAATGGCGTTCGCGGGTAATCAAATCGTAATTAGTCAAACTCCTATCCGAAAATCAAATATACCAGCTGGACTTATTGTAGTATCAATAAAATGGAAAGGATTGGAGATAGTTAATCGTTTAAAAGGTAATGATGACATTTCTAACTGAACATTTTAAACAGATTTAATAACTTGGTAATTTTTACAGCTATTGGACCGATGCAATTTTCCGATTCACTCGGTTTAATAGATTTTCAGGTTTCGAGCAGTTCAGCTGTCGTATATTTAACAGAAAGCGATGCTATATGTGGTGACGCCTATAAAAATACTCTACATAAAATACGAAAGGTAAATAAGTAAATCAAGAGTAAATAATCACTACGTAACAAAAGTTTTAATTTAATTTACAGGCCAACAGCAGTATGTCGATAGTCGTAATAGTAGAAAAAACAAGTTTAACAGAACCATATTTTAAAAACATTCAAAATTTTATAATATTTGTAATTGGACTGAAAATAATACCCGTTGCATCAGCTGCAGAAGCAGCTCAATTCCTACATGAAATGGTAAAATTTTACTTTTTACATCGAATTAAACCTTCAACTAGACTTCTAATCACACATTTTCTTTATAGTCAATAGCAGACAGTAAATCAAACAGCAATCCGTTTCGAATCTCCAAACTTCCACCTGCGAACAAATACTTAGTGAAATTCGTCCAAGAAATCCCAGGAATCGACGAAGCGAAAGCTGAAAAATTACTCCAACGCTATTCGTGTAAGTTTTTTTTCTCAACATTTTATTATACCTTATATAACTGAAATCGATCTTTGTGGCTTTAGGTATTAAAAGCATATGTAATGCCTCGAAGGAAGATCTAGCCACAATCTTAGGTACGACCGTAGCCCAAAACGTGAGAACATTCCTAGTCAAACCCACTGCAAAGTCATAAATATTTAAATACTCACATTTGTTATATTTTTATTAAAGAGTTTAAAACTCTCGACTTTTTAGACTTTTACTTTGATACAAATGGAAATTTTTCTTTTCTCATTTTGTAATCGGAATGTCGAATTCACAAGATCTATTACATGAAATAAGATTTTAACTACTTAAAATGTAGTAACGAGATACAATAGTTTAAAATAACGACAAAACTGGTCACAAATAGTCGCGTATCTCCGCGTATGAAGATAGTAATATTTTTTACAAACCCCTGATGCCAAACTTTATATAAAAATAGGATTTAATAAAGAAGACATCTAATCAAATCACATACAAATTCAATAAAACACTCTGATTAATCAATACTCATTTGACTAACTATGACTGAAACCAAATTTTGAAGATCATGTTTTCGAGCTTCACCAGTTTCGAGAACTTCCTCGTGATTTGCGATATTTTCTGTTTCGTATTCCATGACACATTTATTTGTGATGAGTGATAATGCGAAAACTTTCAAACCGCAATGTCGAGCCGTCACAACTTCATGCACCGTGCTCATGCCTGGAATAACGAGAAATAAATCAGCACATGTAATGCAAGAGTGATAAAACAGATTTATCAATTATCTCACCTACTGCATCTGCTCCTAATAACCTCAATGCTCGCAATTCTGCGACTGTTTCGAAAGATGGTCCCCCAACCATAACGTAAACTCCTTCGTGAAACCACTTTGATAAGCCCAAATCTTTGGCAACTTTTCTCGACAACTGTCTGTATTTTGGGTCGTAAGCATTACTCATCGGAGGAAACCGTAATCCCCATCTGTAAAAATTGAAATTTGTAGTTCAGAACTATAAATTAAAACTCTTAAAATATTTCTTTACCTTTCGTCATTTTTCCCTCTTAAAGGATTATCGCCAGCAAATCCCTGGAAATTGATATGATCTTTAATGATCATAATATCCCCAACTTTGTAATCGGGATTGATCCCGCCAGCAGCGTTGGTGATAACTACGGTCTTCACACCAATTAATTTCATCATTCGAACAGGCATTGCGCACTAAAAATGGAAAAAATAAAAATTTTTATGAAAAATTTGTAAAAATAGACAACATCTGGAAAAAAGATGTGAAAAACAACACAAAACTAGGTTAATTGCGTTTAAATTACATGTATGAAATGAAATACCGCTCGATATCGTAGTCCTTACTATAAGATTAGCTTACTTTCCATAGTTCGTAGCCTTCGTAAGCATGGAAACGTCCTTGCATGCATACCGTCGGTACACCTTTGAGGAGGCCGAACACGAGTCGACCCGCGTGGCCGTGAACTTAAAACATTGAAAATAAGAATGGCAACCAAAACAGCCACTCCCAACTTAAAATTTCTACTAAATTATTATTAAATCATAAGCTTAAATCTTATATTTTTCTTTTTTAAATTTTTAAAAATTTTATTTTTATAAATTTCAAAAAAAATTTTTTTACCCAATCTTATTAAATTGCATATTTTTATTACGCGATTTCTTTTTTCGTGATTACATTGGACATCCGATTTAATCAATTAGTTTCTCTCACCTGTGCTTAAAGGAAAATCTGGAATATCACCGTAATGAAACGAATCACTGTCGTCTAGACAATCTGCCAATCCTCCCAATCCAGACCCACAAACGATGCCAATTTTAGGTCTGTGGGTCGTTCTTTCCATAAGAAAGTCTGCAATTCTTTTAATTTCATCGTAACTATACCTAAAATAAAATATATAAAAAAAAAAAAATTGTAACAAATTACTCATGAAAATGCATTCAATCTTTATACAATATGGAAAGGAAAAGCAACAAGGCCGAATCTATCAATCATAAAGTTACGACCCCTTCTCTAAATGCGTATGAAATTACTTTGTCGCTATGGTTACATAATCTACAAATACCGGACAACAAATGCTCTTATTGTAATGGAATTACTTCTGATGTATCATATAAAATGTACAAATTAAAAGATTAAATCGAGTCTCGACGCATATTTACTTAAGGAGATCTAATATTATACAAAAGGCATCGCTAAATTGAGAAACATCTATTTATAAATAACTGGACAAACTTCTCTATGGTTTTGTTTTGACCTTCGCCGGGTCTATTTATGCGAGTTTTATGAGTTTAGTTTCAAATATCGAAACTAAAAAGTTAAGCGATAGTCAGCATCCCAAAATAATTCCATGATTCTCGATGAATCTGATTGGTTTCATCATTTTTTTTCGGAGTTGGGAAATCTATATTTTTAAAGCCGACTGAGATCAATAGGGTCGTAAATTTTCCACAAGAAATCAATTTACTCAATGGGCTTCATCCTTTCCATCAATATTGTCGGTAAAGCGACCAGCTACTCAGTACTCACCCGAATTCGGTCATCTTAAAAGGAATTGATTTGAAGTGTGGTTCTAATAATACACCAGACAAGAGACAGCAGCTACCCTTACTTAATGCAACTCGGCTATCGCGAAGAAAGGACGATAGCGCTGTTGCGCACACTATTCACGGAAGAGAACGTAGACCTCATGGAACCGCCTCATGTAAAGCGCCATCTGTGGCAATCGTTTCGTTCCAAAAGATTTATTTTGTACAAAATGACGTACAAATTTTAGCACATGGCACGCGTTTTGTTTTCATCGGTGACGTATAATCCTGTACAATGTTATGCGCACATACGTAAAGCCACACCTCCAAACTTCATTCCATGGAATCCATGTGATATTTCCGATTTTGTATAATTAGAATGACGTCAGGATATTTGAAACGGGGAAGGAATATTAAGAAATGTTTTCTTTTCCTTTATTTTTTTATTTATTTATTGGTTTATTAAATTTTTTTTTCCAATCGCGATGAGGAAATGACCATGGGGAAATGTCATCTAGAAAATTTAAACCAAAAAAAAAGAGGAAAAGGAAACTTGATATTCTGGTTCTAAGGTTCTTTAAAAATTCAATTTCATAAGCCAGTATTGTAACAAATCAAGGTTGAAGTGTGTTTAGCTTAAAATAATTAAATTTTAGCAGACAAAAGAGGCTAAACATTAATCTTTAACCTCTTTAAAGGCATCTCGGCTTTCATCAATGATTAAAGGCAATTTTGTGCTTGTAAATAAATAAAATTAGTGCTTTAACATTAATTATTTTTGTAAATATACTAGAATAATTACAGTAATTAAATGCAGGAATTCGGAGTGAATTATATTTATTACACTCCTTCCTGAATTATTTATGGCCAAGTCTAGTCGTCTTAAAATATATACGGTACGGCGACCGCTTCTTGCAAGCCTTATACCTAACCTTTAAAATTTAGAAATTATTGTCGAATCACTATATCCTATATACCTCAATAAAAATATCTGTAACCTTAGCAATAGGTATCATAAAAATATAGATAAGTTGAAAAGATATAGACTAATAGATATTCGTACTAAATTTAATTGAAACTGTAGATATTTGATTTGATATTTAATTAAAATGATATGAAAAAAATTAATTAAACTCGATTGAAATAATTAATAAATTACTGTTTCGTGCGTATCTGAATCGTGACGTAATTTGTGTTTACCCTTTGGCAAATATCATGTGATTTTATTCCCACCCGGTATCGAGGCTACTTTCATCTTCCTAGCTGCATTGGCAGAGTGTCAAAGAGGATTAGAGTCCTCTCTGGACACTCCTACGTACAAATATAACAACCTCACACGAAATCAGAATAATTGATAGCCTTCTAATCATCATTTGGCGTAAGTTGATTTTCATATTTTGATTGACATTAACGCGTACAGAATGCACAAATTCTCGTACGTGCAGGAAAACATGGCGTAAAGGGGGCGGCTGCTGTGATCTACGCACCCGCCTACCTTTTTTTAGCTTCTGTTTTCATCCCTCTATATTCGTTATACGTGCTGATAACGGGGTTCTACCGATATGTTTATTCGAGTGGTTTATGGTTTCGGAATGTTGTAATCCGCTGTTTGTTCAAAGGTGTGAAATCTGATTAGTATGCGTCTCCTCTAATTTCATACCAAGTTCTGAAAAATTGAGAACTAATAATAAAAAGTCTGGCTTCAAGCCAGACAACGTTATTGTTTTTTCTTTCTTTTTTTTGGGAAATGATTTTTCATTGAGGTAAAGTGGATAAATGGCTGTTTAATATGCTAACGAGTCAAGGAAAGTAAATAACACGAGAGATTTCATTTTAGTGCATCAAAATGGCAGAAGGTGGTGTGTTCGTCAGCGGTGATGTAATGTTTATTTTGAGCGCAACATTTCTTCAAATGATAAAACAAAGTAATAAATTGTTTATTATCGGTTGTACAAGTGGAACGATTTTTTGAGATTTGTTTGCAAAACAAATGTTTTCTCGGTCTATAAAACAACGCCTTTTAATTCCTTTACATAACAAAAGGGTCTGTTGGTGTCGATGACATCACCCACTCACGGAAGGATGTCAAACAATCAATACATTTAAATGGGTCAAATAGTAATAAAATGTACAAAATGAGATGACGTCATGAGAGAGAATGTGGCGAATCGATTTATTATAGGAGCAAAAACAAGGCATGTGATGTTGGGTGACATCATCTGGCGGAAATAAAGCTCACGTGCGTTTGAAGTGAGGGAAAAAATAAATTGTCAACGTCGACCAATTAAAAATAAATGTTTATTTACGAAATCCAATGAAATCTCTCACGTTCGAACGTTGTGAGTTATTGTTGTGTCGTGAGCTCGTGAGAATGCCCGATTTATAGAATGGAGTTTGGAGTGTTAAAATGCAAAATACCTGGTGTGGAATAAAATTTAATAGTGTAGGAATAAGTTTCCAGAAGTTAAATTGCCGGAAATACGGTTGAGGTGAACATGCAATTACAGAAGAAAAGTTTAAATTGGAACTAATTTGAAAAATTTCTATTTTCCTGTCTTTTAATCACTTTTTTTTGTAGCTAGTGTTAAGCCTGATGAGTACTCTGTTGCATTAGTTAACCACAAGCTCCAAAATGGATAGTCGTGGGACTGTAAGTGAACGGTTTAATTTTTTTCCCCTTTTTTTTGCAGCAAATAAAAAAATTTTAGCGACCAAAAAATGAAAAAAAGAACATCCAAGATGGGGGATATTGAATTAGGCTTATCTTTTATAGAATAGTATGAAAACGGGACAGCCCTTGGAATTGTTGTTTGAACAGTTTGCTAAGTTTGGCGACACACACAAGACGGGTGATTCTATAACCCTGAAGAATGTTGACAAATGGTTTCGCCAAGCGCAAATTATTAATTGCAAATCTTTCACTTCTGCTGACATTTCTGTCACGTTCTCCAAGTTAGCGAAGTGAGACATTAATTCTTTTCTTTACTGTTTCCAAAAGTAATTTTTAAAAAAAATTAGAAACAAGAAATCGATTAACTATGTGGACTTTCTTAACTTCATTGACGCGTTATCTGATTACACCAAAGCAAATGCTGACGACATGAAAAGCAAATTGCGCAGAAGTGGCGCACCTTCTGCAAACAACCCAACGGTCTTTTAAAGCGACAAATCCCGATTTTTCCTCCTTTTTAACTTAAAACTTTAAATTTTTTATAGAGGTACGAAAGTAAACCCATCTATGACAGGTTAACTGATGCAACGAAGTACACTGGCATTCACAAGAAGCGTTTTGACTCCAGTTGCAAGTTGCGTGCTGCCAGGTCTAAACTCAACTGAGGGCATTTCCACGAACTATTTTGACAAAACAAAAAAAAAACCGATTTTTGATATTGTATTGAATTAAAAAACCTATTAAATGTGAATTACGTATTTATTTCGAAGTTATTGTCATGGCAAATAAAATTTACAGCGTTTGATCTTGTATTTTGATAGTTGTGTGTGTTATGGAATGGATGTGTGCAGAGAAGTCTACCCTACTCCAATTTTTTGACAATGAATTGATACCGTTTTAAGCTTGCTTTCATTCATTCTTTTCAGATCATGGCAACTTCAGGTAGTGATGGTAATGATTTAGCTTTCGAAGACGAGTTTAAATTATTTGCAAAATTTGGAGATGCAAAGAGTACGGGTGACAACATTACGTTATCCAACAGTGATAAATGGTTTAAGCAAGCAAAAGTTATAGACGGAAAGAAAATTACGACGACAGACACAGCCATTCGGTTCAAAGAAGTAGCGAAGTAAATAGAATGTTTTGTTCGGATGACGAATAACAGACAGTTAATTAATTCTTTTTTTTTCTTATAGAACTAAAAAGGCTATTAGCTTCAACGAGTTTCTCGCATTTATTGAAAAGTTAGCAAAAATGAAGAAAATAGAACCATCCGAAATTCACGAAAAATTGCAAAATTGCGGACCTCCCGGACTGGCTGGAACAACTGTCAGTATAAAGATTGTGTTACGAGGTAGGACTGAGTTAATTTCATGTTTTATTTCGTATAGTCCGTAGTAAAATCAGCAACAGTTGGCCGGTTAACTGACACGACTAAATACACGGGATCTCACAAACAGCGTTTTGACGAAACTGGAAAGGGACGTGGAAAAGCTGGCAGAGAAGATCGTGTCGACAAAAGTGGATATGTAACGGGTTATCAAGATAAAGGAAAGTATGACCAAACTCATTGAAATTTATCACGTCTGTTTATTGACTGAACAAGCACATTTTTTTAAATTGACCTGGTGAAAAAAAATTATCTCTCTGATTTCGATCTTTTAACATACCGTACCGTACTGGTATTTTAAATATATTTTTTTAGATTACCATATGCTTTTATTTAGTTTGGTTTTATCTGATAATCGAGAAACGGTGCACAACAGTTTATTTTTTATTTTTTTGTCAATTGGAAAATGTATGCGCACATGTGAGCCTACTTAGGTCGCCATTTTTATTTTTTATTACAATGTTTAAAATCAATGACAATTCCATGAGTTTACTTTTATACATTTCAGTATTTTAATAACAGTCAATAAGCCATTTTGTTATGCACAAAAATACAAAATTATTATGTACTGGAAAAACTTTTTTAATTTTAAATCAAATTTTATTTTGTTATTCGTATTTTTATTTTTACAAAAATTGGAAAGTATTTAATTTTAAAACAAAATGGCAGTGATATGAGTAGATAAATTTTATTTGTATAGATAAACATCACACTAAATCCGTATGTATAAAACCCTGCCTTAAATTTAAACTACGTGTAAAAATAATGTATAGATTTTAATTGTGATTGGGCAGCTTATTTTCGTAATCGTTTGTTTATTCTCGTTATTTTACTTAGTACTTCTGCAATTTAACATTATCTGCTGCATGAATTTTTTGCTCGCAAGTCGCAATTGGTAAATTGCGTCATACAACTTAAATTGCTGGTATGTCATGTTAATTCTTCCATTTGATAACAGAAAAGTACCTTGCACACTTAAAATCAATAAATGCCAAACTTTTTATAAGAGTTTTCAATACTAACTAAAAATCAATATTAAAAAAAAAACTGGTTTTAGGTTATAAACCATATTCCAAAATACCAACGTTTGTCTTGTCAGAACCACCTGACCATATATACAATGTTTCTAGTACAATATCGATCCAATACTCTTCTTAGATATACAACCCGTTACATAATTTACTGTATTCTTTAAATTTTATTATAAGACATACATTTTTTACTACCATATTTGTAGAAAATATCAAAATCCAAATACAACTCATGTATTCGACATCATTATTGCAAAGATTCATAAAAATTTACTGTAATTGCAAGTCTTTGTAAATGGAATAAATCTAATTAGTTATATAGCCGTTCTGTTATTTTGATAAATATAATGTGTTTTTCTTATTTCTGGTCTCTTGACATTCATATTTTTTTTTCTCATTTGCGAAATTTGAGTGAAGGGAAGGGGTAACAACGTGATCTATCACGCACGCTAGAGTTTGATTTCCTTAATTAATTCTTATCGATTACCCATGAGTAGATAAGCAGAGATTTGCTACATCTTCGATTGGAAGGAATGGACAGATCTAGGCAACCGAGGAGAAATTGGAACAGAAATCTCCCTCCTTTGTCGAGCGGTAAGTAATTCGATCTTAACGAGTGTATGGGCAATGTCGTGTGCCAAATTGAGCCTTGTAAAATGAAACCGATGTACATTTAATCTATTTTAATTCGAAATTAGATAATTTAGAAGTAATGAACGGTCAATACGACCGAAGAAGTGTTAGTCCTCAACCGCCTTATTTAAGGAGTGGTGCGGGGGCTGCAAGAAAAAATGCTGGTAAAGATATAATTTAATATTTTATGCGGTGCTTTCACTGCCTAACACTATATTTTATTTCAGGTAAACCAAACCAACAAGATGTATACAATTACTTGTTGGAAAATCCAAAATTCCTTGAAGAGTTTATCATGCAAGAAATCGACGTGGAGACACTCGAAAGCTGGATTTTTGATCAAATTCAAATGGGGAAAATGAAAACAGATTCGGAAATTTCTAATGGTAAGTTATAAAGGGTTATTTTCAATTGAATATTTATTAATAAGTGTTGTGACAATAAATAGTTGCGTTTACTGCGTCACCATTACAACCCCTAAGCACCAACAACAACAACCGATGGAAGGTAAAATTTTATTTATATTTTTATTACAGTAATTTACTATTTTTTTTTCCTAGATTTTGCTGGAGAGTGAAAAGCAGAAATTGTTAGAAAATATTTTAATAACGGCTCAAGATAAATCAAATTCCATTTATATTTTGAATGAAATGGCAGACTGCATTGCATCTGCTGTGAATGCCGAAGGTTATAATTTATACTTGATGAATCCAGAGACTAAGGTAATGGTATAAAAATTTTATTTCTCTGTGTATTGTATTTAATTCTTAAGAACAATTTGTAATTAATTATTTTTATAGGAACTTTATTATGTGAAACGTGAAGACGGGTGGGTTTAGACAGTCAAAAATCAAAAAGTGTGCTGCTCTGCTTAGCAATTTTAATATATTTAATATTTTTCCAGGGATAATGTGCAAGCAGTAATGTCGCAAGCGGTTCAATCGAGTAAATGTTTGGCAGCATATGTTGCTAATGTCAAACAGACTGTAAGATCAAGAAATCCTAATGGAGTAAGTATAAAATACTATCTCCGCCCGGAAATAAACTTCCAATCGAATTCAATAGACAATGTTGAGTAGTTTATTGATTAAATGAATGCATTTTAGACCTCTGAACTTAAAAAAAAGCATCTGCATCTGCTTTCTAAGACTTCCCACATCGATTGAATGACTAATTTCCCCTAAAACTGTTAATAATCTCAAACAAAAAACCAAAATCAGAAGTATATTTCCGGACTAAGGTAGTACAATTTTCTAATATGCTGAAAAACTACAGCGCATTTTGCTATCATACAGGATTCTCGTTTTCCTGATGGAGTTGCAGTCAACAAAGATAAAGCGAAAATAGTCATGTGTCAACCAATTTTATTACAAGCCAAAACAGTTTTAGGTGAAATCATAATTTACTGAAACTTGTTAAACCTTCAATTATTTTTTTAAAAATATTTGATTTAGGTGTTTTGGAATGTTACCGCAGCGGGGGTCAGCCTGAATTCACTAAAGGTGACGAACAGGTAAGCCTATCAACATAGGACTTCATGTATTCATTTCATTACTTAATTAATTTAATGACAGATTGGGCACAGGTATCAAGTATGGTGTGGAATAACTCTCTTCTACATTGAAGTAACAAGCGTAGTTTTTTATCTAGTTAATACATCTTTAAATAAACTTATTATTTATGCTTTTTATTTAGATGTGTCAAACTCTTCAAAACCAAAAGAAACTACACGCATTTTTATTAACTGTTATAAAGTAGGTAATGCCGTCGCGAATTTCTCTTCATTAGTCTATAATGTTTGTATGATGTTTAGATCAATATTTCAAGACATGGGCAGCATGGATTCACTGATCATGAAAATTATGGTAAAATAATAATCTCGATATGGTGAGCAAACGATTATTTACAGAACGTGAACTTTCCTGTTAAGAATTTCACTCAGAAGTTAGTAAAAGCAGACAGAGCATCTTTATTTTTATTGGATAGTAAATCAAAAGATCTTTACGCTCGTATATTTGATATGAAGAAAGAAACGGATGTAGAAGATGTGGAATTGCCTGCTCACAAGGAAATCCGGTATTTTTATTATTTTTTTTTGCAAAGATCCCACAAACAGAATTTAAACGCGGTTTTCTTACTTAGTTGCCCCGTTGGAACAGGTTTTGTTGGAATTGCAGCGGAGACTGGAGAAGTTATTAATATTCCTGACGCATACGAAGATCCCAGATTTAATAAGTAAATTACTTTGACTAAAGCATTAAATTTTCTTCTTGCTTTTTTATAAAGGATCTTCAATGATTTACGAGCATTGTTGGGCTTAAGTTTTTCTTCGTTTTAAAGTCGACTTTTTGTAGTTAATAGAAATTCCATTAGTTTCATAATGTATATTGACGACTATAGCTTTGAAGGAGAGTAGGCTTCCCTACGTAACACTAAATAAGCGTCATAATTGAGTTTTAACCTTTTTCAATTTTAAATTTGATTGACACGTATGACTTTGATTGGTTTAAGGTGTTATTAGGTTTTTTCGAATTTATATAGACTTCAAGTAATTCTAGAGTGCTAAGACAAGTGATATCTCAATTCTGAAATAAGAAATGGCATTTTAATATTTGTTAAAATTGGGCAATCGAAAAGTGAGAGAATAACTCACGAGTAATCATAGCCTAAAATCTAATTTACGATTGTCCATGACCTAATATTTAGTATTTGTGTTTGTGGCTCCTCCTCTACCCCGACCATTCAAAACATCATTTGACTTTTGAATGAATTTTGATATAATCTTTTTATTTCTATGTACCACACGTTTATATAACGTCCATTGACTTACATAAGAAACTTCTTTACATGTTTTGGTACAAGGTTCATCATTTAACCTGATTTTTATTCCATTTTTCTTTCGATTAATTCTTCTAATCTTCCGATCAACCGTGTTAACTCCGACTCTGCTCTTCATTATGCATGAATAGTAACCACTTTTTACTCATCCTATATTCTAATTTTAGAGCTGTCGACGAAAGAACTGGTTATAGAACACGTAATGTTTTATGCATGCCAATATTTATTAGAGGCAGGTCAGTGTAAATTTAGGACATGGTCATTTAGAAAATGAAATTTATTTATTAAAAATTCTTCTTTTTTTCCTCCAGTGTAATTGGAGTTATGCAAATGGTGAATAAAGAAGAAGGAGAATTTAATCAAGAGGATATGGAATCATTCCAAACATTTGCAACGTATTGTGGTCTAGCACTTCATCATGCCAAAGTAATAAATCAACTTGGTTTGCAGTTTTTGCATTCAAATAAGAATTTTGTTTTAAAAAAAAAAAATAGTTATATGACAAAATTCGGAGGTCCGAGAACCGATTTAAAATTGCAATGGAAATGGTAAATTACCATAGCTCTTGTTCAAATGAAGAAATGAATAAAATCAAAGCTCTACCTATTACTCAACCCATAATCCCTGGCATAGACAGGTATAAATAATTAAATATCTTTATATTTTTTTTAAGTAAATGTGAATTTTGATATAAATTCATTTTTTTTGTTAGCTACTACTTTCCTTCGTCAAAACTTGAAGAAAACCAAAAAATCGCTCAGTCTGTTTACATGTTCCAGGATTTGTTCGGTTTATCGAAGTAAATGTTGGAAAAAATACTATTTTTCAGTTCAAATAATTTTATTTTCTGGCTTTCAAAGATTCGATTTGGACCGCTTGACTCGATTTACAATAACCGTAAAGAAAAATTACCGTCGTGTGCCATACCATAATTGGAATCACGGTTTTACAGTAGCAAATTCTGCTTATGCTGTGTTAAAAAATTCCGGAAATACATTCTCACGCTCAGAGGTATAGTGTAATAGACAAAAAAATATGTTACATAGAAATTTTCCAAAAAAATAAAAATGAAATTTTATTTAAGTCACTGGCTTTATTTATCGGATGCCTCTGTCACGATCTGGATCACCGTGGGAAAACGAATAAGTTCATGTCCGACACCGAATCGCCTTTGGCTGCTATTTATACGACATCGACTTTAGAACATCACCATTTTAACCAAACCATGACTATTTTACAACAAGACGAACTGAACATTCTTAAATCTCTCTCGTCAATGGAATACAGAGACGTAATATATTTTTCAGTTAATTATACATTTCAAAATTTAATTTTATTTTTTATATTTAACTGACAGGTTTTAAACGATATCCGGCATTGTATTATAGCCACGGACTTGGCTTTGTTTTTTGGATACAAAGTCCAATTGCAAATAATATTAAAGAGCGGCACGTTTGATTGGAACAACGCAGAACACAGAAGTTTAGCCAAAGCAATTGCAATGACGGCTTGTGACTTGTGTGCCAGCACCAAACCATGGGAACAACAGATGGAAACAGCTAAGATTATTTTCGAAGAATTTTATGATCAAGTATAAAAGACACGTTGAAATAAAGTAAAACTTTCTAACAATTTTTCTTTACACTGTTATAGGGAGATGCAGAGAGAAATGCTGGGAAAGAGCCTATGCCTATGATGGATAGGAACAAAGTGGAATTTCAACCATCAGCTCAAGTAAAAGATATAAAATTGGACGATTGGTTGTCTTGTGTAATGAAATGATTGATGTGTAAACATAGGTTGGCTTCCTCAAGGGAATTTGTATCCCTTGTTACTCGCTGATGGCCGCAATTGTACCCGAAACTCAGCCGATGTTAGATGGATGCATGTAAAAACTTGCAATTCTATAGCATATGAGTAGAACTAGAATTACAAATTATTATGTTGTATTGCAGGAAAAACTTACAAAAGTGGGAAGAACTTGCTGAAACATGCCGTCTAGAAAGACAGCAAAGTAAAGACAGCAGTAAATCCACTACCAGTCGAAGTAATAGCAGAGAAAATTAAACAAAAGGTCATTTATTGCACATTTTTTTAGTTTTGCAATTTATTGCATCAAGATCTCCAGTGGTATGTGTAATTAGTTAACTCTGACGTAATGTTTTATGTAGCAATGATGTAATAGAGGTATGCAATTTTGAGAGTAGGTAATATCTCAATCGTTTGGTTGTTGTTAGTATGTTACAATTACCTTTTTAAGTGAGCCCTGTCCATGAGTAACATTCTTCAAATAAATGTAATGTGATGTCTGGATAGTAGTGGCACCTTCTGGCACATTTGGGAATTAGTAGTTTGACTTTTTACCACTAGATTTCTCCAAATTTGAAATTTGAATTTATTTTCCTTGAAGGTTACTTCAAAATTTAAAATCATTTATAGGCAAATTTCAATACACGGATTTTATTTTCTACTTAATGGAAAATTTATTGAAAAACGTGTAGCAATTATCTTATTATGTTATTAAAAAGTTATAACAAACCTATAATTACTTTTATTCTTCTATATACAACTCTAAAAGTGTGAGTCAAATAACAGATGAATATTTGCTGTAATGAATGAAATGGATGAGTAACAACAGAACCACTCGCCGAGGGGTGGTCTCTTTTATTCCCCCACAATATCCTCTTACCCTCAGGTGACGTCAGAATTCGTGACTTCAATCTAATCAATACGGGCTTTGACAACAGCACATTTAGAGTTTGAGAATTTCTTTTTAAAATTCCTTTTAGTTTCAGTATTTTTATTTCTTTTTTTTTAAAACTAGAGGGGAAAAGAAAAGAACAATCAACAAAATACTCCCATTAAATTCACTGATTTATTGTAGAGCGTGAGCTACAAATGGAGGACGTTCATTTCTTTCTGTTGGAGCGCATTAATTTATTAATCTAGACTGGAAAACGCGCTTTTATGCTCAGTGCCGAGATTCACGCAGTTCATCATGCCCGTTTAGAGAATAGAGGCCAGAGGAGGGGGTGGGCGTGAATTGGAGAGAAATGAGCCATGTCTGGTGCAGATATTTAATGAACTCGATTCAGCTTTTCATTTGGAACTGAAAATAAGGGTGGCTGTTGAGTGGGGGAAGAGGATGAAGGGTCATTACATCATTATTTTCCAACGACCTGCGTTGCAATGAACAAACGCGTTTTATTTGAACGGGAGGGGGTTTTAAATTGACTCAAACAAATAATTTAAAACAAATGTGTGTCTGTCTGTGTGCACTTTGAAAATCATAAAAAAAAAATGCAAGAAATGTGTCATCGAAAACAAGCTGCAGAAGAAGCAAATGTGGTGGGATATTATAAAATAAACTGTTGATTATCCAGTCATACAGGCGAAAGCAAACAGAGATTAATCAAACACGAGGGGAGATTCTCTTCCCATCCCATTTTCTTGACATATTAGTTCATCTGAAAACGAAAGAAGCCCCAGTGGGATTCAGATTTTTCTGCATATCCTAAAATCAACAGCAGAAAAACCACATGACAAACGAGGTTCTAAAATTGTCTTTATTTATGAGCATTTTTTCCCTCTTCTCCCAACTTGGTGAACTAGATGATTAAACGAAATGATTAAATAAAATAAATGAGATCATGTGAGGAAAAACATTTTTCCCGTACGTACCTACCTTTCAACATGTATCTGCACTGGGAATCTATCGAGCCATCATCGGAAACATCTGTTGTGGATTCATCTCTCTCTTCTCTCTCTCTCTTTAGCTCACTCTTCTACATTCCATTTAGCTTTGGGATACGTTTTAACGAGTTGGTTTCTCTCCCAATTATCCTAATTAGATATCACTTAGCTTCCAGCTTCTACTAACTTTTCGATTAGTTGTAAATGGAAAAAGAGAAGGAAGAGGGAAAAAAGTGGAAAGTTTGTTATATGTGTATTTTGGATATTGCCATTGGCAAATCGAGCGTTGTTTGAAACTTAATGAAACATAAAAATATGAATTTTTTTTTTTTTTTTGGTATTGAATTTATTAAAGGACAGCCTGTGTATAAATGTGAGGTTGTTTAGATGATGAAACCGAGTGTTGTGTTGATAAAGGAAATTTCCCCTCAACGAGGCGTGATAAATGGACATTTAATAAAGAGAGGGGACACAGCAAACCTTGTGCTGGCTATGTTAAACCACTTATAGTCCTTCGCATCTACAAATTATTATAGATGATACTTGTTAACAAGCACATATGAACAAGAGACTAATGTGAAGACAAGCAAAAGCTGAAGTAAAATGACCGGATTTAAGGCCTCCTTAATGAGAAAGTTAATAAATATTTTTTTTTTCGGTTCAATGTTTATGGAGAAGACGTAAAACATAGATTACAAGGTGACACTTTAATCTTTATTGGTACAAGCTAAATCACGTAAGAAAGCGGCGACATTGGATTATACTTTCGCTTTTTAAATGATTAAATTACAACAGCAATTGAAAATAAACTGTGTTTGCGTTGGAATACATGTCTTTTATTTAGCATCTCGAGTCGAAATCCTCATAATTTCAAGAAACATCGCGATGCCACAACAGAAACAGTAGGTGGTTAGTCGAAAACAAGATCAACTATTTCGCCGAAACACGATCGCTCCTCACCGGCTCAGTTGGTACCATTGCCGCCACAAGTGGCGCTGCGGTTTCCGCATCATCGTCGCAACGATTCGCGCTGAAAACAATTTCCGGCCTTGCAATTCTAAATCCGTGCTAATCGAGTCGAGTATGGTTTTTTCTTAAGATTAACTTGGTCATCGTATAGAACTCTATTGCCATCGAAATGTGAGTACGAACCTTTTATTCTAGACTATTTTATAACCCTATAACCAAATAAAATGGGGTTTAAAAAAGAAAAAATCAGGCCTAAAATAACACGGAAGTCGATACCATAATTAACATTGAACGCACGATATGGTAAAATCCTATAATAAAATATCATGCGTTATACATAGCATATGCCACAAATAAAAAATAGTTGGGTAAGCTTTCCGGGATGTAAATTAATTATTTTCACACGGTAGTGTAGTGTGAAACGACTTGAAAATGTTGGTGAGATTAATAGTTAGCTTAACAAGTTATTCATTAATTTGACAAGACTTTGATGAATAAAAATACACCAGATTTTATCTCGGAAAATTTTAATAGTTCATAAAGAGTATATTGATCTAAAGATGGGATAAGACCATGATTTATTATTAGGGTGTCCCCCTAGGGCCTAAAACCTCGGTACAATAACAACCATCAGATTAAATGAAGCTTAAAAATCCATTTCCAAAAAGGATTATAGAGTGTAGGTTGTGGCCATGAAATGAAATGACTAACGTTTAGCCCTTGTTTTACCAGTGAATGAAATAAAAAGAAAAGGAAATGTATATATAAATATTATATATATATAAATATGTGGAGTGTGTTAGCATGCAAGAATATATACTATACGTCTAAAACTGCGTAATGTATTCCCCTCGGGGTGATTTTATCCACGTGCTTCAAGTAGTGTAGTAAGATATTCAAAGTCCTTTCCATTTTATTGAAAACGGTGACATTTTGCACCGCCATCCATCAGACCATGTGTTGAAAAGATCATTGTCCATGTCCCATTGCGCAGGCGCGCAAAAAAGTGCGTCGATGGGGTAACGCACTGTGTATGAATTTCATTCTCTGACCTGGGGAGCAATAGAACCAACTCTATCGATCAACTCATTGGCCGAGAGGGGGAGCCAACAGGCAGTTTTCCTGATTGGATAGGTGTGGGAAGGAGAAATACAGCCATAAAAAAAGAATCTGACCACATACTTAGCTTTTACTTTAAAAAAAAAAAAAAGAGAATAAAACCCGAAAAAGAAATGTAAAAACAAGATTATTTCGTGTTATATAATTTTCTTTTTATTTATACGTATATTTTACTGTTTTAGAATTTTGCTGGTTTTGAAACTCATATAGAAAAAGGTGGAAGGGAGTGGGAAGAATGACGACAAACATCAATGGATTGGGAATAACAAAATACAGGCGTTGCACTCCAACACGAGCACAGTTTGATGGATGGAAAAGTGCATCCAGAGTGGTGAATTTTCAATATGCACGATAGTGAACACTTATATTTAATGCAGAGAAGCCCTACGCAGAAATGCGAGGCACATGTTCAACATGCTCACGGCCGGGCTCAATCTTCTATCTTATTTCTATGTCCACACAACAAATGGAGTCCCTCTTGTGGCTTGGTATGGAAACTGCATAGTGTATAGGGATTTTGTCCACTGGCTATCTAAAAGCTTTGCTGCTTGTTACAGTGCGTGATTCACTGTTTGTTTTTTGAAGCTATCCAACAAACAAACAAAAAAAAAAAAAAGTAAAGGCAGTGGTTTGTCTGATAAATGGCTAAAAAGAAAGGGTGGTCGCAGTTTTATCTCTTTTAAATATACGATCAGCCAATCCGATACCCGGTTTTTAATAGTCATCTATATACAAATTTAAAATGTCCATTTTGTTCCGTGTATACAAAATAAGAGTAAAATAATCGATACAACAAAACGTGTCAAAATTAGCAGATTTAATGAAACAATTTTTCTTACCTTAATTTATTTTTACAAGCACTTTATATATTTTGTATTTAAAGATGATGAAGTGATGACGGTCCTTTTTTTTGTTTTTATTTTTTTTTTCTTCTCGTTTCATATATATTTATATATTTTTTTTTGTTCTTTATACACACTAATGGAGGTTTGTGTCACCTGCATTAGGCTGCAGCGATGCATTTGGGTAAGCAAAATCTCTCTCCTGAAGAAACTGCATGGATGATGTTAGCCCTAGAGCGGGCACACGTTCAAAAGCGGATTCCGTCCAAGAATAGGATGAAGGTATATGTCGTAATTGCACGGGTCTGAAGTGTGGTGTTGTTATCCCATGGTCCGAGATAGACGAATCTGGTGACATAGCCGTATCGGCTAAAGACCAAATACGCGGTTTGTTGTTTGCTTCCGAGGGCTTGGGCGAAACCGAGGGACTTAAGTCGCCGGCATCCGACGGTGGTTTGAGTTTTGATTCTTCGGTTTGCTGCAGTGCATTAGGGTACGATGAACAAAAACGAGCGTCTGATTCCATTGTGTTGCTGTTACCTGGATGAAAAATTATATTTTTTAATTTTTTTAATTTTATATTTCCTCGAACGAACCAATGAGAAATGAGATATGGGAACATAAATTTAGTTTAGTCGATGGTAATTATTGTTTTTTTTTGAAATGAAAATAGTGATTATTGAAATTTATGGATATATAATTCATGAAATCAAACGTTTGAAAAAATGAATAACATAGTGGGATGTCTCTTTTGTTATTATAACCTGTAATTTCAATAGTTTTCAACGTAAAATTATCGTTTTTTAAAATTTCACTCCCTCGCTCGTGTATGTGATGAAAACGAAAAATTATCAGATAATTACGTCCAGGGGAGGTCAGTTGCATAAAAATCACAAAAGTATTATTTTTTTTTTTGCATTGTATACAGCGTGGAAAAAACATTCAGGGTTTCCCCTGTTTTGTGCATAATAAAATTTATGTAAAATTCGCACGCGACTACAGATTCAAAATCCTAGATTCAATCCAAATTTCATGTCCACCGGAAAAATAAACTAGATTCTGCTTAGCTCATCAATTCAACACAATGTTGTTTATAACGTGAAAATTTTTTATTTGAAAATTATTTTCACGTGTACACGCAAAAGGAAATATAAAGTTGCCATTTGCTACAAACTTCATACAAATGCCTCGTGTCTGTGCAAACAAGCCTTTTTGGTTAACAAGTGTTATAAGGAATTATTCCATTGAATGTTTGCATAAGAGAATAAAATTTTTTCTTCTCATTGGACGTAGCAAAATGACTGTTTGATGTATATTTACTTAAGATTGTTTCTTTGGTGGGCGCGTGCTATCTGAAGCGTTGTACAGTGGAGGGAAACAGGACCTGAGGATTTGATAAGACGCCAAGTGCGGACAAAAGGAAATTGAATTTTAACACCACAGACACGGCTGGAATAATAGCGGGGAAGCAGTGGCATGTGAGCAGGCTCCTTATTCTACAATATCAGTTCGACATCACCCCCGCTGTGGCGAACCAAGGCGAGCATACCAATGGATGCGAATATTGGAAGAATCCGAAAGAGGATTGTCGCCCGCAATCCTCCCCATACCCCCTCACTCCTACCACCGTCGGCTCCGCGTAGATTTAAGTCGAATTCTTGAATACATACATATATATGTGTGGATTCAATCAAACCTCACGTACTACAAACACAAAGGAAACAAGTTGCGAGACAAATACATATCAACTGAGAAAAATAACCGTATGCGGCGACTTATGCAAAATAACGCAAAATAACAAAAATGTAAAAAAGAAATAGACTTCATGCATATTTGTAATTCTTTTCACGTTTTCAATATACGGCATTTTTTTTTTCTTCATATTTTTTTTCTCTTAATACAAATCGGATTTGAAATTCGTCCGATTTTTTTTTTTATTTTTTAACAAAAAGTATGTCGAATGCCGAAATGTAATTTAAGGTTTGTCTATTTTGATTAGTGAATTTTTTTCAATTTTGTATCGAGATTGAATATCGGGGTATATACGTAGTGTTTGGGGTGATCTGGCGGTGGAAATTGTAACTGCGTGAAAAGGGGAGGGAGGGAGGGAGGGAGGAAGGGATGGGAGAATGGGAAAG
>JAQFZO010000432.1:0-25137 GCA_034695885.1 Geophilus flavus
GATCTTTTCCTCCCCTCATCTCTCTCCTCTCGCGAGCAACACCATTTCCCTTACAATCTTTCAGCTGGAGCTCCACATCTGACAGAACTGCCATCAATTCCAAAATTCATTTGGAAAAGAGCGATTATTAATTTCCCTTGATGATCAAACCGCGGAAATGAATTCGCAATCGAGTATTAAAACTCCAGACTTAACTAACATTTTGCATTCCATGCCATTTTTCACCCAGAAAAAAAAAAGAAAAAAAACTTGCTTGGGTCTCTCTTACAATTGAAATCGCACACTCCCTTCCATTACTTTCTTTCTTTCCTCGCATCTCTTGCATTGCAGAGAAGCACCAAGGCGGTGCTTTTTCATTCTAATTTGTTATTCGCGGCTACCCTCGCAACTGATTTAACTTTATTACCATTTACTTTAAGCTAACCGTATCGTCCACGCACCTTCTTGCATTTCAATTCGATGAAATCAATTAGGATGAAACGGGAAAAAAGGATTTAAAAAGTTACAGAAAGAGAGAGAGAGTTGAAAAAATGGTAATTCTCGATGCAAACTCGATCACTCGAGAGAAATGTAAAAAGTTGATACAAAAGAGGCAAGTTTTGTGAATGTAATTAAGCCGCTATCATTTCTCCTCGCTGATCCACCTGGGGTTTCGGAGCCACAGTGCACACAGAGGTATTAAGGCTTCACGAGCGCAAGCAAGAAAGTCATGATGAAATACTTGGCAGCGATAAGAAAACATGCCTCACGTTAATGATGCTCTAAGGAAGCTCCTAATCTTCATGAATTTTGCATTGACGGACCACGCAGCTGTCACCAAATTTCCTTTCTTTCTTCTTACTTGCTTCTTGTAATGAAACTAATTCCTGCGCACTCATTGCACACGTCTCAAAAAACAATCAGCCTTTTTCGTTTTTTTCGTTTTTTTTTCCCATTTTCTTTTTACCTAATGTTGATGCAACTTCGGGACTTGGGCTTCTTTCAGCCAATTACTAGCGTTTCGAAAAAGAAGTGCAAACCGACACACGGCACCATACAAAGTACCGAGTTTGTTGTAACCCCCACGAGGGATGGCGTCATGTCGACCAATGTTGCAGCTGGCGTTGCATATAGTACAACATGTTTTCCTAATGTTTGAGACAATTTTTGAAAATTGGCCTAAAGTGTCCTTTGTGAGGAAGGAACGCGATGTGACTCACACACCAAACACGACATTTTGATTTTATGGGCCCATTTTCAATTCCTCACTTGACGAAACAGACATGCACACGTACTTTTATCCCACTGTAATCGCACGGCATCACACGCAATCGTCCTCGCGGATTAAATTTAATCAAACTCAGAAAACATAAATAAAACAAACAGTATATGCAGTACATACTGAGAAACTTCACTTGCAAAATTAGGCGGAGAGGCGCAGATGGCCGTGTAAATCCTAATGAAATTTTAGGAAACAAGATTCGCAGTACATTTTGATAGCAATTTCCCTCGCTCTCTTCTTTTTTTTTTATCTTGATTTACACTTGCTTGTGAATTCTGACATATGCAGGACGTTATCGAATCGAGAAACGTCGTTCTTACCAACCTAATCGATGTAGAAGAGGATTTGGGTGACTAATTCCTCATTCATAATTCATAGAGCAGCAGCACGCGTCTCATTTCGACTAGCCACAGTCGTAACTCATGCATGCAGAAAACAGACCTAATCCCCTCCCTCTCCTACCTTTCTAACCAATTAATCAACTTCGTTTCACAATCATTATTCACTCTTTTCTTAAAATAAACGATAAGTTGGAAGGAAACTCGACGTCATCGAGTCCGTCGAGTCGAAGTCTTTTTGCTATGCAAGTCGAGTTGCCTTTGGCTTTTGCGTTCTTCCTCTCGCAGCCATTTCCTCCACCTGACGCCCTCTTCCTTTCACGACTGGCATGAGTAATTAGGACAAAGTGGTCTGAATATTTCATTCGAGGACCCAGCCATTTTTTTCGCTCTCCATGCGCAATGCTGCATTAATTGCATCGGCAACCCGTGCGCGCGGTAAAGGTTCCGCCAACCAAATAGGCACAATAATGCCAGCATGGCCGAACTGGTGCTTATCACGTGAAGACACGCGCCACAGCTGGATTGCACGCATCGAATCTTGATGTGTGAAAGTGAAGGAGTTAAACTGTACTACTTTTTTTTAGCAAGTTACGTTTAAATATCATTTTCAAAAAAATAATTTATTTGAGATGAGGGATTTGTAGAACCTGGACATTCAAAAATTGATAAATACTTTAGCTGCAAGGGTCAAATTTTTTGATTTTTTCAAAGAGTAAGAGAATTAATGTATTAAAATCCTCATTATATATAAGTAATAGGACGGTAACAACAGCTTCAAGTCTAAATTTTTAAGTTGCTAACTTGCCTGCAACACATAAAATAAACAAAGTGGCGCATTAGTCCAGCGGGTGAAAGAATAAACAGTTTGAAAGTCAAATTGAATAACGAATTTCTTTACCACTTTGTTTAAAACAATGTGGTAAAGAGGTGGTGAAGGTGCCATGATCAAAAATAGATGAAACCGTGTTTTCGGGTAAGTTAACCTGAGCCGAAACTAACGATTTGCGAAGTTTGAGACAATTCCGAAACACAGTTTCCGAGAAAATTGCGATTCGCGACACAATATGCGCAGTTACACTTTTTACCATGTCAATGCATGGTTGAAAATAAACAAACTTGCCATAACAAAATTGACGATTTAACAACGTGTGAAACACAAAGTATAGAGTTTAAATAATGATTGGGCAATGGCGTATCCTGAACACTTGAATTAATTGCCAGACTAAATATTTAACTACAAAAACGTTATCAACATGAATATTTTAAGTGTTTACAGTACTATCTGTAAACAAGTTATCAGGTAAACTTTTTTTTCTTCTTCCATTCCCTTTTGATTATGTATTTATAATAAAAATACAAAAATATATTCTCGACCTAAGAACCTAACCCCAATTTTCTACAGACTTCACCCTAAAGGGTATTTTTCAGACTATCAATACATACAATACAAGTTCATAGATAGTCTACTTGTATAACTTGAAAAAGAAAAAATGCTTTCATGAATCGTATCGAGTTAAAGAGATGGTTTAACAATAGCTCTCGGAACAATTGATCGTGTGAATAATGTTATTCAACCACGTAAATTCTAAGCAGTAAAGCTCGTTAATCATCTCTCTTAATTAACCTTGGTGAATATCCAGCAGAAGCGATCCGACAGTTCACGTCATTAAGTGAAAATATCGCCATTAACATTTTATAATGTTGTTTAGAATAATGGTAATTTCAAACGACCTTAGCCTCGACATGTAATTTTCTTTCTAAATGTCAACTGATGTGACCAACCCTTCGCCACTTAAAAAAAGAAATCCTTGAAGAAAAAAAACAGAAAGAGAGAGAGATTAACTTACATAAAAATTTATTTTTCTTAAATTCAAATAAATATTTATGGCCGTGTTAAGTGGGCGAGTCGAGAGTGATTTTATTCATGTATTCACGTATTCGTTGCATAAAAAAAAGCAAATCAACGAAACTATTAACAGAGTTAAAGAGAAAAAAAAATTAGTTTCGTACTATATCAAACCCCTAATCTAAATTCCGCACTAAAGTAGCGCGTAATTAGTCTTTTTTCACATATAATAGTGAATTATTTTCATAATTTTCATCTTTAAACATTTTCCATTCCTGCAGAAGAAGAAGAAAAAAATTTATCAAACATCACATCATCACGTGACGTCATGAAAAATTAAACGCTTTTCCCAAATTTATTTATTTGAGCCAACATCTTAGAGTACGGTAGGTGACGATAGGAAAGTGACAGGTCTGCTATAAGGAAACAATTTTAGCAGAGCAGCAGGAAAATATCCTAATTAACAGCAACTTTAAGACTAAGTCGACTGACATATTAAAATTCGTAGAGAGTGAGGAGGAGAAGGAGAAATAATCGAAAACGGGATGCCCCCTATACATCCATCCACACAAGCTCGAAGCGAGTGTGTGCCTCGTAGCAAGAGAAACGTAATCGAAAAACTTTTTTACTATTTACTCAGAAAAGTTAGAAGCAAGAGAGGAAGATTCGGGCCCCCAGAAGCAAAAACCCATCAAATATTAACCAACTTAGGTACATTCCATTTTTCCTTCTCCTCGAAAACCATATTAATATTAATAATCGTTAAACTCGAAATTGCTATTCATGAATTTAATCAATTCGAAATTTCATTAACAAAACAAGCGTTGGGCTCGTTGCAAATTCATTGCAAATGTCCTTTATTCCCATTGGCCGCAGCAGTGATCAGGGCGAATAAAAGCCAGACTCGGAGAATTCTTAATGCACGTACCCTCGAGTTATACCCCGGCCCCTACCACACAGGATTTTCCCATTGCCCCTCGTACCCACGCTCTTAAACCTCATCACCTCGGACGGTTTAAAGTACAAATTGAGCAACGCCATCCGCGTTTTATTGTAGTTGCTGCGTTCAAAAACTTTTACATTAGTAATTAAATCGCTGACTTGCTTGTCTCCCGAGGCTGCAATTACTCTGACGGTGCAATGGCGTCGGCAATAAACAGTGCGGACTCGCTTCCATTACCCCTTGCCGACATTGCCAGCGTGTTATCACTTGCGAAACTGGCAGCGCACTCGCAATTTATGCCGCGTATAAAACACTCGCAAATTGTGCAAACCGGTTGTGACGATATATACGCCTTGTTTGCTGGTAGTCTCGCGCACTAAACCTCGCTCCGTCTCGTCTCGTCTCGGTTCGGGTCCGGTAAACTAAATGCATTTCAGGCACAAGTGACGACACTCGTGCAAAATGAGAAACCATCACATGCTCTGCGACATCCAATAAACACGAGATGGCGTGCAGGTTGCAAACTAAATCAACTCGCGCATTGTTTTACACGGATCAATAGTCGAGCTACTTTTTTGGCGCCAACCGGAGGATGCGAGCGCACACTCATTTAGATAAGACGCTTTACTTTGGCAAAAGCCGTGACTTGCACTTTTTTTTTCCTACCCACCCCCTTATTAAAAAAAAAATAAAAAAAACACGCAGAGAGAGAAAAAAGAAAAAAATATAAATATATAAAATGAAAGAAAAGATTTTCTCATCTTCTGATCAATATTTAACCCGATTTTCGGCTCATCCTATTTTCAACGATAAATTCAATTCCAGAAAAATTCAACTTTAAACAAAATGGCGATGTGAAAAATCAGTGAAATAACCCGATTTAACTTCATCTCTTTTTTTAAAGGAAGAAAAAAAATGAAGACGAAGAAATATAATCCACCTGAGATGTTTTAATGATACTTAGTAAGGTTAAAACAGTAATGAGTCCCAAGGTGCAAGAAACTTACATGCTGTTCCTAGCCCTTTATCCTCAAAGGCAGAGATCGATCAAGCGTCGAAACTCGTCCTCTCCTCCTCTCTCTCTTTTCCCTACAACGTGGAAAACCCTTTCTTACCTTGCAAAAAGATATGGCACAAACTCGTCACTTGCAGCGAATGAGTCTGGCCTCAATCAATTCTCCGCGTAAAATGCCTTTTCCATCAAGATACACGACTTTTTGTCGCTCCGTCAGCTAAGGCTACAGCCTCGTTTCATCTACTCTCTCGCCCTATCTCTTCTTCTAAACTAAAAGGGCCGAGAAAAAAAATTTACCTCGTTTTTATGGCGGATTTATTTTTTTTATTACACGCTTTTACTAATCCTAGTTTCACCTTCCCTCACTTCATCCCGTCATTATGTATCATCTCGTTAAATTTAGGTAATCGAGTCACATGTAACAACACGCGTTTTATCATGACACTCGCTTACCCCTACACGGGTCTAAAAAAAAAAAAAAAGGCATTTTACGGGTGTTGATATTTTCGAGCGAAGATGGAGAAAAAGATTTTTCCCCTTCTCCCCGCACCCCGAATAAAAACTTCATTCTAAAAGATAGTAATATTTACAATTGCAAATTGCAATGCAGGAAAGCCCCAAGGCGGAGCTTTTTCTTATTTTCTTCCTTAAAAAAATTTATTTTTATGTTTTTAAATGTGATATTAAATAAGATTTGTTTATTAAAAGTAATCTCAATCTCTTGCTTACCTCGAAACATATTTGGAGATTTTTCTAGAAAATTCTTTTTCATTTTTTTTTATTTATAAATATCATCAAGTTGCCCCCCCACACCCTTCATTTTTTTTTCGCCGACAGTGTGAAAAAGTCGTCGTCATGAATTTCCAAAAGGGGGCATTCCACATCCATTCATTCATTACAAAGTCACGACATGAAAAATGCAACGACATGACTGATTACAAACACATGTTTACTATGAATGGATTATTATTATTTATGATGTCATTACAAGTTTGCGAGCTACTTTATGAGATTTCTCATAAATGATGCCATCTAACGGCAACAACTTCACAATTTACAATTTTTTTATCAGGTTTTATTGCACTTTTTCAATCCTTTTTTTTCTCCTTTCTCGTAAATAAAAAAATACATTTCACGAATAAATGAAATTAAAACTTTAAAAATTTAAAAAAAAAGAAAAATTCAAAGCTTACATTTTCTAAATTGATTACTCTTTCTAAATCATAAAACTTATATTTTCACCGTAATCTTTCCCCTTTTCTTTTAAACAAAAAAAATAAATTTAATTTCTCTCATCCTAGGTAGAAAGACGGTTGCTGAATAATTTACAAGCATCCTTTTGCCTTGTTCACTGCGCACTATTCCATATACTATGAAAAAAAAATAATAAAAAAATTGCTCAATTACAGTGGGCGGTTGGAGTCGAGGCTTCCCTGCCACACACAATAGTGATGTATGGATCAAGCTCTGCTTTGGTTTTCCGGCTTTTTCCATGAATAAACAAAACCTAGTCTTTTCCCTCGACTACTAAACTAAATATTAATCTCCCAGGATAAATTAAATCCCAACTTCAACACGCCCCACACTCACTTAGCAGTTTCGGCTGTTACGCACTCGGAGAAAAAAAATTCTAAAAAAAAAAAAAGGGGGGCCAGCAAATGTGCAAATGACATCAACAAGTCGAGCTTTTAATGCTTATTGGTGAATTCCACTCCCAACTCGCCTTAATTCCATACAACACCAACCGCACCACATTATCACATCGCTCTCATTACGACGATGTTTTACGGAGAATTTCACACTGCCATCATCCACCCCCGATTCCCATCAATTTTTTTTCTCTTTTATTCTTTCTCCAAGTCTCCAACTTGGGCTTTTTACACACAACTGCTGTCTGATTAGGCAGAAATTCTGGGGAATGAATGAGGGGAACCGCAGGTCGCCCCTTTTATCTCGCACAACCAAAGTTCATCCCGTTTTGTTCAGGCGAAAATGTGAAAGGCGCTGCGCCTTTGAGGCTCAAGGCACCCCTGATCAACTTTATCGTGCTATGCTTCACTTGCATGACAATCGACTCCCAAGTCCTCAGAGTCGCTCGGTAAAAAAAAAATGAGAAAAAAGAAAAAAAGAAAAAAAAAGTTAATAACATTGCTGCAGAAAACGTTCGTTCGCCCACACGTATATATAAAATAGAAAGAAAAAAAAATGTTGAAAAAAAAGGTGGGATGGGAAGCGGTATATGGGCCTTTCTTTAATCCCTTTCTGTTTTGCCCGCCGTCGTCTCGCTTCTTGTCGACATGACGAATCGCCTTCCCTTGATTAATGTTTTGCCTCGAATGCATCAAATTTAGTTGGCGCCCTCGAGCCCAACATAGCGGAAAACTCCATTGCCTGCCACTGCTCCACCCTCAAAAAAAGAGAGAGAAAAAAGAAAAAAACTCCATTAAACGACCCTTACAAAATATCACTGCTTTTTCTCATTCTCCAAAAATCCACCTCCATTTTTGATTCTCTTCTCTACGGTTCCATTTCGATTTCCATTCTAAAAACACGTGTATGTATCTATCTCTCTTTTCTTTCACATCATATTTATGCTTTGCGAAGGTCTTTACCCTACATTTTCGTACACAGCTGAATATCATCCATTTTTAACCTCTTGTGAAGAAAACATCACGGATCATTAATAATCGCTTCGTGTCAGCTGCTCGATGCCATTGGTCATCAACATAAATCAAGCCAATGATGATCAATGGTCATCATTTATGTAGACGATCCATCGATTATAAAGACATGGTTTGGTCACCCTTAATTCCCAGAATGTTTTATTAACAACTTTTTTAATTAATTCATGTTTACATTTTTAATTTTTTTTTTCAATTTCTTTTTTCATTTTTTGGCAGAATTAAGACCAACAGTGTGCAAGGAATGTAAACAAACCTTAAAGGTCAAGTAAATAGCAGCAGTGAAAATCATGAAATTATAATTAAGTGCCCTTTAGGCACGAAAACTTTTTCTCTTAATATTAATAGATGGTAAGTAAGATGGCTTGTTGAAATTTAAAAGGGTTTTTACCCGACTTGAAATATGACCTCACTGTAGTGCCAATGCCAGATCTAAAGTGGCCATTTCCGTGTGGGAGAGAAAAAAAAATGCTCCCAGTCTTACGAACGACGGTTCATGCACTTATTATTGCTCAGCACCGCACTCGATCGTGTCAAAACGGTTATGTTATGTCTGTTAATGTCCAATGAAAACGAATACTCCAAAAGGACAACCATTTTATAATTGTAATTTATCATGAAAACCCGTAATAAAACTATAAAACCAATTGTGGTTTACTAACTGTTGTTGTTGTTGCAAAGAATGTGAGACTTTCTTGAATTCCAAGACATTCAAAGTTGAAACATTCGGGGTTTCTCCAGTTTTTACAACTTGGATGCAACGTTTCATTAAATTATAATAAAAACCACAATATGTAACATAAATAAAATGGGAAATATCAAAGAACACACAAGTCTGTCATCGAACGTGGCAATAAATATGATTCAAACCACTCGCCAATTAACTTACCATCCTATTAAACGAACATATAGTATGTTCAGTTGCCATAAAAAAAACATGAGCAACTGTTCTTGTTCGTAGAATGCGTGTTTATCTCGCGTATAGCAGTTTACCATTCATGATTATCAATCTTCATCGTTCTTCGTTTGACGTTGCATGTTTAAATAAATTAAATTCCAACGTTATGATAGCATCTTCGCATAAAATTTCACATACACAAGCCCGTTTCCAGTCGTCTGACAAGACAAACTGACACTTAACAATCGCAAAACTCTTTTAAAGTTGCTCAAGGTCTTCGTGCCTTCGTTTTCGTCCAAACTTTAGGTCGTTTGATTCTGGTCGTGACCAGTTTAGCGGCCCATCGCTTCCAGATGATTGCAAGTTGGGAAAATTTCCCAATCAAATGCAACGATGAAAACGAGAAATAGTCGCAATTTGACATAGCCGTTTTGTTAAATATCTATTTGGATGTTGGCGAGGGTTGTTTTCCTTCATCTTCTCACAACTAATGGGCCGCAGAGAAGAGCTGCTGAAGGGGGGTCGTCACCTGGCTCCGGTTCTTGCATGGCAACTGACAGTGGCAAGTAGCCAGTTTGCTACAATCATTTCTTGGCAAAAATGAATGTCTCGCTGGCAACTCATTTAACTCAGTTGCTGCATTCTCCACCTTTTCTCCACTCACAATCACAGCTGATCGAGTTAACTCGGGGGGTCTACGTTTAATGCGTGCACCACTTCTTTCTCCGCCCTCCTTTTCAACTTAAATCTCGCTTTTCGTGCAACGTGCGTGCACTCAATATCCGTTCTACACGCAAAAATTACTTTATCGGAAGTGTTCGTACAGACCTTGCCTTAATCCAGTGACAGTGCGCATCTTTAAAAAAGTTTTCTGCCTAAATCTTGGCAACCGAGACCACTTTCGCTGCCCAATAGCTACGATAATCGGGCCGGACTTTTGTTACGGTCTAATTTTTTTCGTCAAAGCAGGCGCCGAATGATTGATGCATCCCATTAGTTCTTCTTGTCGTAAGAACAGGGCATCAATCAACCCTGGTGGCGCTTGTAGAGCATCGTGACTCAGACCACCCCCCTCTCTCTTCTTGTGCCCACACAAACGGCCATCGATTGCACACGAGATGGGAGAATGTGTGGGGAGTGGTGTGGCGGAGATCGACGACCCCCTAACAAAACACCTCCATGTGTGATTTGTACTTTTCCTTTTTCCTAAATCGAAAAACAAGAAGAAAAAGGGAAAAAAAAGGAAAAAACCGATCGTGGTACGATGCATTTTTAATGTGACATAGTCGAATGATCAGAAAGAGGAGGAGTTTTGCTATTTTGGCATTATAATGCCGCACACCAAACTGAAAAAGCCAGCTGCTAAATAAAATTAAATAAAATTCACCCCCCTCTGCAACCTGCAACCCTTTGCAGACAAACTGCCATTTCATTTCGTTTCGTTTCTATTAAAGCCGCTAAGTCGTACGAGCCAAAAGCGATAAATCACAAAGTGCGCACACTTCAATATTAAGGTAACTATTGACCACCTGTGCCCGTTATCAAAAGGTCACATAAAGTTAATTGGAATAAAATGCTGTGCACAATCGATACCTGCGAACGCATTAACACATGGAATAAACACTCGGATGCTATCACATTGCCACTGCACTCACATTTTTTCTCTCTTATCCTTCCACCATCTAGGGAATACTTGTGCCCCTTCCTCATTATATTGATCTGCTTCAACCGTGTCTGGAAACGACACAAAACAAGACACCCCCCCCCCCCTCTCACCCAAACCAACCCAAAAAAACTCATTTCTAATTTTTTTTTTCCCTCTTTTTTGTTACTCTTCTTCCTCTTTTCCTTGGTCATCAAAGTTAGAGGGTTAGGTTTAAAAAAAAATAAAGAAGGAAAAAAAAAGAGAAAAACCTAAAACAAGAAACTGCTCGAGTGCCAGTTGATAAATTTTTAATGGCATTGATCAGGATAACCGTGTGCTAGTCTCGAGGTACCATTTTTGGCTGGCAATGTTCTGCGAATGATGCTTTGGTGCAATTGGCCAAATTACATTTGCAGCCATGTTATTTCGCTCAGTGCAAATCAATGGCACTACTTCTATTCGGCACAGATAAACTCGTTATTTCTCTCTCTTACTTCTTTTTCTTTTGCACATCGCCTTAATCTAACTTCCCTTTTACTTATTCCGACTCTCAATTGCATTTTTTTCCCTTTTTTCTCTCTTCTCTCCTACCGCCTTCTATTTTTTCCCTCCATCTTTCCTAGAATTCAAGATACCCTCCATTTGCAAGCGTGCAAAATCAGCCCCTCTTCTTATCATCGAGGGATTAAGGGCGAGCATGTGTGGGCGTAAAAATTTCCTCCACCCGATGGCACTACCATCACCTCTCTCGAACCACTCGGGAATTCAGCAGAGCACACAAGTTATCGCCGTTAACGGCGCCATCATTTCCCAATTGTTCTTTATTCGGGGCTGATTCACCTCTTCCCCGCCTCGTGGGCTGCCAAATAACCGGTCGCTCTGCATGCCAACCCGAACCCGTTCCGCCATTCTGTGACGTCACATACACCCAAGATTACAACACACGACAGTCGACACCGCGAGTAACTAATCCATCTAATTCCAAACCATACAATTTTCAGTTTTCACCCATCAAATTAATTTTTCTCTCCAAAACATTTTTTTTTTAAATTTAAACATCGTATTTTATTCAAATTTAAAAAAAATGTAATAGAAAAAATAAAAATAGTGAAAAGGCTGGATGGAGAAACGAAGAGATTGCAATTGCCTGGTGGTATTAACTCTCTTTCTCCACAACTTGCCGCCAAAAGCTCACTTGGGAACTGGAGATCGCTTCCAGGAAACGCGAGAATTACGTGGTGTGGAAGGCAGAGCAGTGCAGAGCGCGCTCAATTCAATTGTTTATCTGCCGATACAATTGGGATTTATGAATGCGTGATTTTAGTGGCAATAATCCAATAAGTGCCTTGTCTTTATCACATCAGGCATGGATAATTAATATTGTGCTAAAGGACAATTACACATCACACAAAATGGCATTAAAATCGCCTGCTGAGCTCAGGCATCAACTTAACTACCTGCACCGTCTAATAGCACTGCAATTCCACTTAGGAATTACTCTTTCTTAATCACTACACCTTAATTCCGCACACTTTTCCCACCTGGCGTTTGCCTCTTATCATCATGCTTTTCTAATTCCACTTATACCTTCCCCGGCTTGCAATTTGATTTGCTGGCTGCTACACTGCAGTCGAGCCCAACACTAAAAGCACCCCTGTCGTTTCATTCACAGTATTTCGCTGCATCCACTAAAAGTATATGTTAAAAAAAAAGAGGGAAAAAAAATCAAATGGAATGTGTGACAATGCCGTGTACGTGGGAGATAGGAGCAAGCGTTTGCAATTACAAGAAAGAGTATTAATAGTAGGTTTTTTATTAAAAAGTTTCACTTTTATTAAAGGAAAACTGCGCTGTAAATTCCAAGTGTATAAAAAAGTCATCAAAGAGTCTAAAATTTTATATTTGCATATGGCATAATTGACTTGTGACGTCATTTGTGAATATTCCAGGTCGAATTAAAAGAGAAATAATTATATTTTTTTAAAATACCGGTCTAAAATCTAAAAACGTATCAAATGTATTTTTAATGAAATTATTCGCTTTTAAAACCATTGCGAAACTCTTTAAATTATTTTATTTTAATTTTTTCCTCCCTGTAAAAAAATTCCTAATGTCTTTTGGAAGCCAACCTCAAACTTTTTCTTCTTTTTTTTAATTTTCTTCCTCTTCTATAATGAATCTCAACCCGATAGCAATTCGTTAAGCAAAAGACATAACTGCAGTCTCGCGCTAATGATTAAAATCAAGAAGGGCATCAATTGTAGATGTGCTCGAGCGACTTTCTTTTCTCCTTCCATCGTTCATCAGTGAAAGCATCCACTTTATCACTAATGTTGAAGAAGTTCGCACTTCGTTCAAGTAGGCCATGAGAAATGGAACGAGGTCTTCCTTCGTGACATGCGTAAAACTTTTTTTTCCTACTCTAGTTTTTTCTCCCTCTTTTCGATACTAAAATTTCTAACTTTTATATATACACCACATGTCATCGCACGCAAAAAAATATATAAATAAAATAATAAAAGAAAAAATTTACTAACATGTTGTAACATTGTCGATTTAATAAAAAAAAGAAAACGTTGTGTATAGTGACAAAATCCTCTTAGAGTAAAGTCAACATACTACTATAGAGCTGTTTCTATCGCCTCGTGTGTCACACTTGCCCTCGCCTATCACAAAAATAAAAAATATAAAAAAATCGTGTCCAATAAGCTTTCTTACCTGACTAAATAAAATAAACTATTTCACGCTAGTCATCCAAATAAATGTGTAGGCGTTAGTTTGATAGGATATGACATATGTTGTCATTTAGAAACATTCCACTCATGTATATAATCTCGTTATCAACTCCTTACCACGCTTCGATTCGATCGCGGGTAAAGTTTCCAGCTCCGAATTCGTCGCATTAGAAGCCATGAGCGTTAGTCTTGGAGAACTGTAACAAATTACTCCTCAACACTAATGCGAAAAGGGAGAAAGATTTTTCCCAGTGAGCGTAAGAAAGAAAAAAAAATAGAAAAAAAAGAAGAACTGATGCGTATTAGCCTTCAGGTTCTTCCATTCAGCAAATGCAGTCGTCTCATTTCATTTTTTTTTTTTTGCTACTTAAATTTTATTTGAATTTATTTTTGTATTTTCTTTTATAAGTTAACGTGGAAATTTCCATTTTCAAAACTCCTGGCAAAATGTCCCCTTTACAAAGCAAACAAGACAAATAAATTGCAACTTGAAGGAACCCCGGATTAATTTATATAGCAAACTCCCACGTGATTAAATGCCACAACAACAAACGAAAAGGAAAACGGATTAGCAACACGACGTATCCAATTAAAACAAACGACGCTTTAATTCTTAATATGTTAAAGCCCAATATTTTATTTATCACTTCAAACAATTTCCGTTAAATTGGATTTCCCTCAAACTCATCCCCTAATGAAATGAAAAGTGGAAGAAAGAAAAAAAAACTCTTGGGGTGTTTCGCACGATAGAAAAGTCGCATCCTTTGCTTTTGATGCATCTTCTTCCTCTTCTTCTTCTGCCATCATCCGCTGCCTCCTCCACAGTTGTAATCCCTCCCTCGGTTAGATGGAAAATTGATGGAGCCAAGACTCGAAAACCCCGGGAATATTGATTGTATGCACATGTCTGAGGGGGTGTGTAGAGTCCAAAGGGAGAGCGACAGGCCAATGACAGAATTGTCCTGCGACCATCGCCTCCTGCTGTCAACTTTTCCCCTTAGATACGTACTCGATGGTGCAGGGGGCGCCACCCTTCCTTTACTTTGCAAAGTGCGCATTGTACGTGTTAAAGCCACTTGGTATCAATTCTAAGAAAATGCGAGCCATTTCAAATATTAATCGACTAACAAAATTCAATTCCGACCTTGTTGAAATTTTTTTTTTACCTCAAATCAAAAAAATTCTTTTTCTCAAATTCTAAAGAAATAAAAAATGAATATCTGAGAGAAAAGTAAAATAAATATCAAAAATAAAAATGAAAATTGAGAGGAAAAAAAACGTTAATTCTACTAACTTTTAAAATTTGTTTGGTTAGCCATTATTTAAAGTCTAAAAAATTCCGGATTATTCGAATTAGAGGTTAAATAATTCAAATTATAGCTAGAACCTCGATATTACGACTGTGAACATCATGTCATTTCACATTGTAATAGTTTACAATCGTATGAAACTAATCACACAATTTAAAAAATTCGTTATATAGAAAAATTCATTAAAATTGAATTCGTTATATCGAAAAATAAAATTGAATTCGTTATAACGAGAAATTCGTTACAAACGAGTTTGTTATAACGAGAATTCGTTAAAAATAAGTTCGTTATAACGAGGTTCGACCTATAATTTACAAAAAAAAAAATTCTATTAAGTTCGAATTATGAAGAGTCCGGTTAATTAGTACACCTGCTTAATTCAAATCAAATTACATCCCTAGGGTGTAATGCATACACGTACTTCTATACATAACAAAAGGAAAAATTTAAAAAAATAAAAAAACGTAAAATTAAAAATGAATTGACTTCTCAGTTTCGCCATTTTGTAATTGAATTTCCCTGTCACCTTGAATATCAATTGATAATTCAATCGCCAGTGCCATCTGTCTGTTGGTCGTTACACTCCATTTTTACGAACTCTAAGCGATAACCAAATTGAAGCCAACATGGTGATAGCAAAGGGTGTTTCAAGAAGGGGTGGCAAAGAGAAAAGAAAGAGAAGGAGTTTCTTAAGGTTATGACACCGAGAGAAGCTCCATTTGAGTCGCTAGGGCGGAGCCTTCGATTCACCAGGGGATTTCAAAATCGCTTTAAACACAAGCATTGCCTCTAAATAAATCAAAACCTTATCTTTTGAAAAAGAAGGGGAAGGGGGAAAAAGTTTAAAGCACCTAAAACCCTCTATTCTCCTCCTCCTCCTCTCCACAATCCACACTAAAATGGAAAAGAAGAAGAAAAAAAATCATCCAATTATCCACAAACCTTTAAAACGATTCTTTTATTTTACTCCCTTCCACTAATCTCGACTAACAAGTCACGCTAACAACACATTATTAATTTTTCTTTTCTTTTTTGTTTTATATTTTTTCACAAACATTTAATTCTTTTTTCTTATTCAGAGTGAACTAACTCGAGCAAAATACCATTCCACATCATTATCTCCAATTGCAAATTCGGTTTCATTGCATCTAAAAATGCCAAACTTTGTGTGGGCGGACGTGGGGGCGTGATTTGGATTCAATTTCTTCTTTTTTCCTATAATCTGGGCCCTGGCTAGAAAACTTCACTGCATGAGTACTTTTTAATAACATTTTCACACTCGATTCGATTGACCTTGAGGGAAATCGCAGAGAAATAAAAAGAAACCAAATTATCAATTTCTTCAAATACATATTTGATTCGGGTTTATCCGAACCATAAAACCAACTATAGAAAACCGCGGTTTTCAAAAGTAGTTTTGGGGACTTTCTGTGGTTTTCTGGGGTGTTTTGGATGTTCTTTGGAAGTTTTGATGGCTTTCCAGTGGTTTTGGATATTTTCATCCATCATCTGCCATAAACTTGCAATTTTGAATTTTTTTCTTTGCTTATGTGGAAAATTGGATAAAAATCCAAGCAAAACTATCCCATCAATCACCCAAACACCCTCCAAGACGACCAAAAATCCCTTAAACACCCTAAAAACCTATACAAAACCAATCAGGAAACATCCAGAACTCCCTCAAAGTGGAAAACCGCAGTATTCCAACCGAAAAACCGCGTTTTTCCCAAAACTCTCCATCCCATCCATGCACCACCCATGATGCACCATTATTAAAATGCAAGTTAGCATACGTGACGTGACGTGTGTGCTTGGCTAGTATTAATATTTGAATTAATGGTTCAAACGCTTCCCCGTTTCTTCGAATTGATACTAAATGGCTGTAACACGTGCATTGCACTTTGCAAAGTAAAGGAAGAATACGGCGCCCTACGGACCATCGAGTATCCTCATAAAATAAGCAGGAAGAGAGGAAAAGTAGAGAGAAAGAGAGAGAACGAGATAGAGATAGAGCAATGCCGCTGTCAACTTGAACTTCTTTTGCCCGGCTCCAAATCATCGATCAAAGTGAAACAGATGAGACCGACACCCAATGATAAGCCGGGTCCAAACTAATCTTACCAATGACAGTGCCGAGCCCGGAGCATAAAACAGAAGGGAATTTGTCAGCGACTGACCTCGCCACAATTGAGTGCAATGCTCCCCTCAAGGCTTGTGCGTCGCTTCAGCACACACCTGGTTTCTAAGGTGCTTTGATTTTCTGCAAAGTGCAAGTAAAAGTTCACCAAAAACTTTCCACTCCTTCCCACTTACAATAGACTACCACTTGCGCATCTATTATTCAGCATCCAACAGGGCTTTTTAATTTATTCAAACTTTTCAATCGATTCTACTTTAATATCTAACATTTATTGTGCGCTATTAGCTTGCGACCATCTTACTTTAACGTCTTCTGCATTCAAAACTACAACCCTGTACACTCTAATTGCTGATATATGCATTTTCTGATCGCAATAAAGTGAGAAAAGACGATGTTTAAGTGCCAAATATGGTATTCGAGCGGAATTACGTCTGAAATCGTCCCAAAAGTTGCTTTTCCTAAGCTTTTTCATCTTATTTGAGTGAATTAAAGTCAAAATGTTGTAGTAAAACACTTCTTTTTAATATATTTAGGCCTTGTTGCCCTATGGATCTTTCCCCTTATGATAAAGTTGATATGATTTTATCATCGGTTTTTAATTAGGACAATGAATTGAAAGTTATTATATGGAGTTTTAGTGGTATTTCTAGAATAAAAGTGAACTAAACGCATAAACGTTAATATACCTGTAAATATTTTTTCATTATTTCCGTCCTGAGTATACAGAAATATGACTCATGGGTTCATTTTGGTTGCGATAAAAATGTTATTAAAGCAATTATTTTCCTTTGTAGTGGCCATAATGGATTTCAATACACAAAAAGACACTTTTCATGCAAATTAATTAGTATTTTTTTTTAAAACAGTACTTAACATAATTCACATTACGACCTCACTATAACTTTTTTCTTTCAAAAAAATTCAATTATGAGCATTTATGAAAAAACAATAAAAAAAATAAAACAGGATATTAAATAATGAAAAATAATTACTATAATCTAAACGAATCGATGTGATTGATTTCTATTTCAATTCCAATCTCTATCACTCTCGTTTCGTGCAAAGCCTTAATTTAATCTAATTGATTAAAAAGCTATAAAAACTTTTTTATTTTCTTTCCCGCGTAAAAACTAGTTATCAAATTAATTATTACTAACCACCCACATACACATTTTAATCAAAAACGAAAGCAAAAAGAAAAAAAACATATTAAACAATTTTTATACCTTCATTGGATTACACAGAACTCAACTCAGCGTACTTGTAACCTCGCTTTTCTCATTTTTATTAATAATTAACCTCTCACGCTAGTAACGACCACCTCGTAAATAGAAAAGGACCAATTTTGTTTTGTGCAGAAGGCAAAAATCCACCTTTTACACCTTGCCACCTACCTTTATGCCTTTTATTCTCTAGACGAAATGCATTCATTTTACGAGCCATTTGCTCCTATTTAAAATGTTTTACTTAAACCCAGTGTAGAGAAAGAAGGGATGAGATGAAAAAAGGGGTGGGGGTTACATTTCAAACGACAACATAGAAAAAATTTTTTTTAAAAAATAAAAAAAATTTCTGGTTTCTTGGCATGACACCTGGGCAGCTCGCCCACGGATTTCTCTATGTGTGTGTCGAGTTTTATGGGTGCAAGACACTACCCTCACCTCCCATCCCTGCATCACGAGCACACGACGTGAATGGTGAAAGTAGCGCTCCCGCCATGCAGAACGCAATCATTTCTGGCCCCTGAATAGAATTTTCGATCCTTTTGCTTCAAAGATTGGTTGCCTTTCTCATGCCAAAAATTCTTTTAACAAACGCTGATGTCATTTGCTCCAAATCCTCGCCTTTATTTACACCTAAACCCAACTGAAAAATAATAATAATAAAAGAAAAAAAATCAAATTGAAAGGAGGAAGTTGAAGGAGGAGGGAAAAAATTGAAAAAAGTAAAAATCAAATTTAAAAAGACTAAAGTTCGATTAAATATCCATGCATAATATACATTTTATGTAGTCATTAACAAACTCGCTTATCGATTGCACACCGAAGCCATTAAAGGAGAAAGGGTTAGTCATTACGACGTCCAAATCCCACCGGAATAAAAACATCACGTGCAACCGACGGCTGTTATTTTCACGCCTTACCACTTGAAATCGTGTCAACAACCTCGAAGAGGGCGTAAAAGAAAAAGAATACATATTGTAACATGGATGCAATGAGGCGCTTGTCATCTCCTGCGCCATATTTTTACCTTCTTTTTTTATTTTCCTTTCTATAATTCCTTTATTTAAATTCAAACTACCAAAAAAAAAAACAATAAAATTTTAAAAAAAGTAAAATAAATCATTACATTCTTCTTCCTCTTCGTCTTTTTATTTAAAATGAAAAAGGAAGACGTAAAAAAGGAAAAACTGTGTTCAAATGAAAATATGGCACAAAGAAGTTTTCTTTTCCATTTGGCTTGGACGATCAATTCCTTTCTTGATGATCGAATGATGCGGGTCTGCATTGCATTTGGCACCCCACCGTACGAGAGAGAGAGGGGAGAAAGGGAGAGGGAGAGAAAGAGAGAGAGATGACCATGGTATAAAAGGCCATTTGTCAAACACCGACCAACCCCCTATAATGGCTTTCGGAAAGATGCTGCCATCAATGTTAGTTCGAGGGGGGAGAGGTTGGCTGGCGTGAGGCGGTCGCTGGTCTGTAGACCGTGAAGTGAAGTGTGAAGGGACGCTCGTTTTCAGCAGGAAAGTCGTAATATTGCGGCAGCTTGCAAAGGCCTCCTGCCACGACGAGGTCAGATTATGTCATTACGATTGGTCTGCGCCGAGCACGCGACGGGAGCTGCTTTACGCTACACCGGCTCCCAAAACACTCCTGCTGCCGCTCTACATCGACCCCTGGTCACCTGACCGACGACCAGGCTCACTCATTGCTCCCGCTATACTCTCAAATTCCTTTTGTGTGTCTCTATTTGTTTCCTCCATATGCACAAACACGACCGGTGTTTACAAATTAATGCTCAAATATTTATATTTACTACTTTTGACACCTCCGTGCGCAATCACCTGCTCGTTTTAGCGATTATTTTTGTTTTATTTCACTAAATTACTACTTTTTTACAAGATAAAACAATATTTTCTATGTGAAATCTCCATTAGTGGACTGAAATGGAGTTTAAAAAAAAAAACAAAATGATTTGCATTTAGGTAGTAATCATGTATGTTTAAAATGTCATTAAGTGCTCGATAAAAGAATGCCCCAATTATATAATAAGCCCGCTGCAAACCCGAGCGAAGGTTGAATTGGTTTAAAAACGGCGAAACAACATGCAAAGCATGAATTAGAAGCGCAGCATTTTATAATGTTTAACGTCTCATCGTTTCACACCGATAACACACGACCAGAGCTCCCATCACGCACCGCGCGCCACAAATTACAAACGGCCGATTATAATTGCCAATTGCTCCGTTCCAGTCGCACACAGTGCATACAGCAATAAATACATCACTGCTTAATTCCCCCTCGCTTCATTCCCTCGCTACAAACGGACACTTCGCTGTAACCCAGCAACAACAGCAACTCATCATCCATATTTTTTCATCTATCCATCCGTCAGTCCGTCTATCCGTCCATTCATCCATTCATTAATCCCTAATCAGGCGCTTTTCTTCGGGGGAAAATGCGACTCCAAACGTCCCTTATCTGCAACAACAAAACCCGAGCAAACACGGAGGGTGGCAAAGAACATCTGGCGTCAATTTCCAACGAATCCTCCAGCTCCAGCAGCATCGGGGGACGAGTAAATAGCCATTTGGAACGTGACTGTAACTTCATCGACTGGCGTTCCGAATTAAGTGACGTCGTTCGAATCTGGTGCAATAACCAAACTTGTCGTTCGCTCTCTCATTCCACCCACACACATCAATCGAAGGCCATTAGCGAGCGAGATGCGGACGCACGTGTCAATCACGTGGCTTCATTATAAGACACGTCTTCACAGTTACATGTTAATCGGCTCACGGCGTCGATAACAAGCAAGGCAAGGCAAAGCCGAGCCCAGCCAACCAACCCAGAAGAGGCTCATGGAAAGGTCTTCCTTAATGTCGCCTCGCTAAGACGACGTTCGTCTTGAAATGTATCGTCAGATCTTAATCGCTCTGCTTAGTGGCACTAAAGAGGGAGGACAGTTTCCGATTATGACTCATTTATCTGCTACATGAAATCTCATCACTGAACCGAACCAAGAAACCCGTAACACACTTTCTTCCCCTTCAATGTATTTTAACTTATCCTAAAGCGGAGAGTAGCAAAGTTCATCGCCACTATCTTTCTCCCGCAGATAAGTAATAAAACTGCAAACACAGCACTATATTCTCTTCCAGAGTATTTCGTGTTTATTGAACCAGGCAGACGAACGACTGATCTAAAACCAGCAAAAAAAAAAAACAACATCCAAAAGCATTAATTTATTCATTAGTGTCGAATAGTTAGTGGCTGAGTAATTATTTTGCATCAGTAATTTGGTAATGGGATGTTTATTACCGTTATAAATTTCACTTGTTTTTCAACCCAGATTTTAATGTCTTTCTCTTTTTTTTTATTTATCCTTCTATTTTTGTCTGATGAGTTTCCAAGGAAAAAATACCAATTAGTGTACATAGGGTTAAGTCGAATGTTTGGATACAACCCAATTTTCGAGGATGAGAGAGAGAAAAAAAAAATCCAAGACTGAATCATGAGGTCAAAAATGACCCTTGTCCTTGAATCGAATTTATTTCTTTTTCCAGTTAAAAAAAATTATTACTATTGCAGGAAATTTGATAAAAATATTGGAGCGATATGATTTAAATTTTACATTCGAGTCTTGCGTTGCACGATATACAAGTTTTTGGAAAATTTGTTTTTGTCTCACATGTTGATCTGGCAGATCCTTTCTTTATTCCGCGTACGATTCAAATCAGTTCCCTTTTATGCACCTTTATCACCACACATGAAGAGAAGCCTGCTCGCTTTACCAGTGCATCTACATAAGCTCACTTCAAGTTCTATATAGAGCAGACACTCGTATAAAGAGATGAGAAAAATGTTAGCCGCCACCTTTTGTTTTATCACCACAAGAATGCCGGCCATTTCAACTCGATCACACGCCTCGGCGACCGAGATAAAAATGTTGGACACGTTAGATATCCCCTGCCATCAAGATAGTGTCTCCTGTTCCAGCTACATAATATAACTCTAAGATTTTGGCACCATTGCTTTAAGCTGCTAACTTGGCACCGACCACAGAAATCCAACCAACCAACATGCAACTGGCAACAGAGACGAGACCAGTAGTAAAAAAGCGTCAAGAACAAAGCCAGAAGCTGAGAAGAGAGAGGGGAGAAACTTCTTTTTCCTCGAAAAATCACACTAATGTCCTAGGAAACGATTGCGAGCGAAGGGAAGAACAAAGCCAAAGTGGTAAAGGCAGTTTCCTCTGTGTCGCCCATGACATTACATGAAATCAGATCAACATTCCACACATTTTTTTTTTATTTTATTGCGTCAAACATGTCGTTTTACACAGAAAAATTCATTAAACGCTGACTCGAATTTTTGAATTTTTTAAAAAAAGAAAAAAATTAATTAATTTTTTGATAGCGATCGTAACTACACGATCGTCCTTATGAGGAAATAAAAATTGCATTTGTTCCAATCAGATGTCACTATTGATTGGTCATTACAAACACAAATGCAATTTCCTCGCACGATTCAATTTCACACGTTTGTAATAGAACGGAGAGAGGGGAAAGTAGAAAAAATTAAAAAAAAAGTTATAAAACTGATACGAGTCCAACGTTTGATCATAATAAATTTGGAATAAATGGTTTGCTTTAACACAATGTTTATTAATTGCAAAAGAATTTCAGCGAGTAATAAAAAAAAAGAAAAAAGAAATTAAACTGAGAAAATTAATTTACTCAGAGGTCATGCAGAAAAGCCAAACTATCAGGCGGGGTTTTCCCATATAAAGTTTCGGGTTGTTGATTCAAGATCAATATCAAACAACTTATCTTTTATCAGTTAAGCAAAACATTACATTATTTTTAATTACAGTACTACAAAATATATTTTTATATGTAATATTTGATGTCTCCACTTTAATTATACGAGACAATGTAGAAAATAAGGACATTTGCCGCATAATGCCCAAGTTGCCACTTGCAGCAATACTAAATTCACTTATCATCTATCATGTTTCAACTTCCCACTTGCAGCAATAACTCAAAACCATCTATTTACCCCCTCACTCCAACCCGCCACACCCCATTCATTTTTTACTTTAATTATTTCCTTTCTTTATCCAAACATTTCCAAACCAAATTTACTCGCGAGATAAATTTTTATCGCATTTTTCCATCCCTAGGCAACAAATCTGGTAGCCATTACATCACTCGACTCAATTTATTCGGACAAGGGACCTTGTCCCCGCGACTTGATTCACGAGTGGAGTCTCGTGTGTAACCTTTTCCTTAGTTAATGTGTCGGTCCAAAGTAGGGAGCTTGTTGGTAAATTGCTCTTTTCCTGTTGGGAGTAAAAGAGAAGAAAAATGCCATCCACACACGGAAGAAGAAAACATTTTCACTAACAACCCTCTGTTTTTCATTTATTTCTCTTTCTTTTCCCTTTTTTTAATTGTCTCGCTTTATTAACTTCAACCCACAAAACTAAATCCTACATCAATTGAGCTTCTCAGATAAATGCTACTTTTTTCCCCTCATTTCTGTCTGCGTCCTTTAATCCAAGATTTTCCACTAAGTTATGAGCCCATAAATTACTGTCTTGTGAAAGTGCAGTTCGGAACAAGAAGAAGAGGGAGGGAAAAAAAGTTGGCATCCATGTCACTGTGATCAATATTTCACAAATTGTTTTGATATAATGAGTTTTTTTTTCCTCCCTTCTCTCTCTCTCCCTCTCACTTTCCTCCCTCCCCGTTCTTCCTTTTTCTTCTTCTTTCCACTCAGACAATGTGCAATGGCCAATGGAGTGTCGTGCTCGCTCGTGGTTAAATAAAAAGCAATTCATTTCACAGTTTTTTTTTCTTCCCTCTCTTTTTATTTAGAAAAAAAAATAATGATTTAAAAAAAATAGAAGGGAAAAAAAGGGGGGAGTGGGGTGGGGGATGAGGAAAGTACTAGTTTCTTCAATAATAAGTCTTCTCGTGTTTGGTCGTGCGCCAGTTCGCTATCAAACATTCATTTTTCCCAGTGTGGATAAGAAAACTCGCTTTACCACACTTTTCAAATTTTTATCGCCACCACCACACAAAGTTTGGAGACTGTGTCGTAAAACTTAGAAAATGAAACACGAGTTGCTTTAAAAAGTTGATCGTCCGGGACACCGTAAATGGTTAACAAACGGAACGAGTCGGGCACGGCACCGCACCGCGTGTTTGAGCTTCTCGCAACAAGATGAAAAGTTTTGGCAATAAATGACGGGGGCCTGAAGGGTGCGAGATAAATCTGCCTCATCGCCGGACCCACCCACACAAGAGCACTTTTCTCACTTAATTTATGGCAGTTATTAGACTCCAAGTCGCTGATTAAATATGCAGCCCCTGCTCGTTCATCATCGTGAGCAACGCCATTAGCTTGAGCTGCACAAACACACCCACATTAGGACCAAAGATAGAAGACTTATTATTCGCACATTCTGTTTACTCTTCCATTACTCACTGGCTGAATAAACCTCTTTCTTAATTGCTAGACCCAAATTCAAACATTTGTCCTTTAAGCTAAATCCGTAATTAGTTTGTACCGACCGACCGACCAGGGTCTAGACCGATTGCAAGCGTTCAATAAACGCACAGGAGAAAAATTATGTGCATGACAGGTGTATAAACACTGCAACTTTCTTTCGTAAATGAATTGAAAAAACGTGGAAGTATCGTTCGAGTGAGTGTATCACGACGCAGCGAAGCGAGTCTGATTCAATCAACTCAGGAATCGCACACATTGACAGGGAAACCCCAAAATTGGGAATTAATACAGGTCAAACCTCGTTATAACGAACTCGAAGGGACCGTTCATCTGTACCTTATAAATATCAAGAATACCCAGCATATCAATAGTTACGTTCAATCTTGATAAGTGGAAGTGACTTGTCACTTTTGACGTCACAACTTCTCACCTCAGTATACTTTTAATGAGAAGTTGTGACGTCAAGTGACAAGTCACTTTCACTTCTCAAGATAGAACGCAACTAATATTTTTTTTCTGAAACAATCAAATGCAATAAATAATCATAAAACAATAGTTGCGTTCAATCTTGAGAAGTAGA
>JAQFZO010000433.1:0-25137 GCA_034695885.1 Geophilus flavus
ATGTGTGGAAAATAAAAATAAGTTCTAAGTTCTTTATTTGTATTTTAAATGAACTATTTATGACAAAAAAACAGCCAAAAACAGCCTCTAGGCTGATTAACGAACCGTCGTTATAACGAACAAATTTTCAGGCTGTTCATTATAACGAGGTTCCACCTTTTCAAAAATATGCCATAAAGATACCTGGTTGAAGGCTAACGATCGCTCTGAATCTGGACGCATCTAAAAACTAAACAAGCTAGTGATGAAAAATATCGATATTTCATGTTGCGATATTGATATGTCGATATATCTACTTTTTTTTTTACCGATTTGCCGATATATCGACTATTTAAAAAAAAAACAACTTGAAAGAAAAGAAGCATAAAATTAGAAAAATAAATTTTATGTCAATTAAATTTTTTATTTTATGACATAAAATTCAAAAATTCTTCACTTACAGAACTTAAAAAAAATAATTTTGAATATTGGATGAATTCATATCGATACATCGATATATCGAAGTCTCAAACTACCGATATCGACTGTTTACACTCCGATATATCGATATATCGATATGCTTCTCCATCACAATTGTTATGGCGGTGCTTTGGAGTGAATTTTGAGTCAACTTACTAGATCAAAATGACTACAAACCCACAAAACACCAGTGGCTGTATCAACCCCGACTGTTCTGAAGTAGAGAACTTAGTCACAGCAAATTTAGGCGTCAAGCGACATTTTGGAGTCAAAAGAAGCCATGTCGGCGTGAATCATGAAGTTTGTCCGAAATGTTTGGCCGATTATGATAAAATAACCGAGGTAAACAACAATTTCAACATAAAAAACCATTTTTTATGTATACTTAATAATTTTTTCAGACAAAAAATATGATGTTAGAAGAAAAAGAGGAAATTACGGATGAAAATGCAAAAAAAGAGGAAATTTCGGAAGAGGAAGACGACGATGAAATTTGCGTTTTGAAAGAAGTAAAGGATGATGATGATCATGATGAAAATCGAATTATCGAAATCGATGGAAACATTGATTTAGAAGCTTTTATACGCGACGCCTTGATTAAAATGAATTTCGAAAATTTAGTTAAAAATGAATGTGCGCAAATACGGAGGAGTTTGGACTCGTTGAATCGTGAGTTGGGGAAAAAAATTCGATAAAATACTAAATAAAAACTGAAAATAAATGTTTTTATTTATTTTAGTTGATGTTAGCGCTATTGATTTAGCATTTTCTGAAATGCAGGAACAAATGGTCCGGATAAAACCAGAATTGGATGCGATTAATGGAGTTGAACGGTGATTTTCTCATTCATAGTCTTTGTTTACACGAATTTCTAAATTTTACAGTCGAGTCAACTTGTAATAATTCCGCATAAAGAAATAGCTAAGAAATATGAGATCGGTTACTCTACTGACCGCGTGCAAAAAAAAGTACCGGTTATTTTGTTAAAAATTAACTAAGCTATTTTTAAGCAAAAATTGCTTATTTACAGTATCTAAATACATAAAGAAACATTTTAAGCGGTTTTTGCATTTTTTTGTGAGTTCGGGTGTTAGAGCACTCGGGATATAAGAACGTCAATCTCAGTTCCCGACCCCACTCTTTTAAGCGGATTAGACTGTATTCTATTTTCATTTTGTATTTTTGTTTTAGATTGGAAGAAGTGGAGCCAATACACATCGTGGACACACTTCCACCGGCAAATAACATCGGTTTCAAAAAATATGTGTATAAATCCTACACTCCGCCGAGTACCTCGAAAACAGGTGGAATTGTTTGTCATTATATGAAAAATAAATTTATCTGAATTAAAATTTATTATTATCAGTTTTAGATAAATCAGAGATGAGAGAAGTAATTCCAATGGGCAACGTTAAAGTCCGAGCACCAGTGTTACCACCAATTGGTGCTGTCATTCGCAGGTTTCATTTAAAAAAAGAATAAATGGGCAAAATGCACACCTTTTTAAGTATTTAAATGCAAAATTCTGTCGAAAAACTGTGACGTCTAAAAATTTTAAATTTAAAAAAAACTTCGATATTTGTGGTTTTGAATTTTTTTCTACGAAACTATTTAAGTTATCTGCAAAAAACATTACACGAAATGACACCTCTATCAATCCTTTAAACCGACCCACAGCCATTTTATTTTACGTGACATACTTTTTAAGAAATAGAATTTTTGAAATTTCACAAAAACACCCATCCGGATGTTCATTTTGCCCATTCTGATGAAATAATAGCATGAAAAATTGTGTTTTATAATGAAATATTTTATTGAATAGTGAATTGAGCGTGAATATGGCTGTGTATGCAATGCGTTCCATATTAAGCATTTGGTATAAATCCAAAATTTTTGAAATTTTGGTTACACCAGAGGTAAAAAAAAAAAATTTATGTCAAATTTTTCAAATTTCTTTGAATTTTGATTGAATTTTTGTATAATTTGAATTCAGGGTCGTCAATATCGAGTTCGAATTGATATGAAGGGAAAGCCATCGGGTTTAGCGATGGTATTACCAGCAAAACATTTGGCTTATATGACACCATCTGATGTTATTTTACCTGTAGGAACAAGAATTATCGGTAAATTAAGTGAAGAAATTTAGAAATTTCAACTTTTGATTTTAAAAATTTTTTTTTTAATTTCAGCTAAATATAAAGATGAAAATTGGCATACACAAAATTCGTTGTATGCAGGGGTTATCGCTGAACCACCCAAAATTATGAATAAATACAGGTTGATTATGTTTTTTATTTTATTTTTTAAATTTGTTTAAATTTATTTATTTCTGTAAATTAATTTTAGGTATTTGATATTTTTTGACGATGGGTTTGCACAATATACGACACATGAGAATATTTATTTGGTGTGTGAAGAAAGTAAAGATGTCGCTGATGATATTCATCCGGATTCAAAGGATTTTATTCGCAGTTATCTTAAACAGTATCCAGAGGTTAATAAATATAGAAATTGTGAAAAAAAATTCAGAAAAATTGTTAAATTTCAAAAATTGAAAAAATTTCGTTCAAAATTGAAAAATTATTTTGTCAAAAAAAATTCTAAATTTTCAAAAGACGGGAAATTTTATTAAATTTCTAATATGTCAAAAAAAATTCTAAATTTTCAAAAGACGGGAAATTTTATTAAATTTCTATTATGTCAAAAAAATATTTAAATTTTTAAAAGACGGGAAATTTTATTCAGTTTTTAAAAATTCGGAAAATTTTGTTGAAATTGAAAATTTATTTTGAAAAAAAAATTTTAGAAATTTTTAAAAATATGAAAGTTTTAGTTCAATTTTGAAAAAATTGTTTAAGAAGCATTCGAAAAATTTTGTGTTACATTTGGGAAAATTTGTGTTACATTTGGGAAAATTTGTGTTAAATTTAGAAAAAAATTGAAAATTTGAAAATTTAATATTTTTTAAATTGTACTTACAGCGACCGATGGTGAAATTTTGTAAAAAATTGAAAAATTATTTTGAAAAAAATTTCTAAAATGTCTAAAAAAAAAAAAAATCTAAATTTTCAAAAAACGGGAAATTTTGTTCAGTTTTGAAAATTCGAAAAATTTACTTCAGGTTTTGAAAATTCGAAATTTTGTTGAAAATTGAAAAAAAAATTTGAAATATCTAAAAATTTGAAAGTTTTGGTTTAATTTTAAAAAATTATTTTAGAAGCATTCGAAAATTTTTGTGTTAAATTTAGAAAATTTTTTAAAATTCAAAATTTAATATTTTTTAAAATTATATTTACAGCGACCGATGGTGAAGTTGCAGCAAGATCAAGTGATTTCTACAGAATGGAACGGTAAATGGTGGATTGCTCGAGTTGCTGACGTTGATGCCAGCTTAGTCAAGATGATTTTCGATGCTGATAAGCGAACCGAATGGATATATCGTGGTTCGACTCGTTTACGTCCGTTGTATACCGAATTAGTATGTATTTTATTTTATTTTATTTTATTTTATTGAAATGTAGAATATGAAACTAAATTTTATTTTTTGATTTCAGTCGAATGCGGAAGCTAATAAAGCTTTGCATGGAAAGTTACCGAAATTTAAAAGACACGGTTTCCGATACAATAAACGCAATGAACCGTATGTTGAATATACAAGGAGTTTAGATGAGCCGCGACATGGAGAATCGAGTACTACAACAAATGAATGTGAGAAGATGAAATTCAAATGTCGAATAATTCTAAAAATTTCTGGAAAAAAAATCCAATAATTTCTGAAAAATTTTTAAAAATTCGAAAAATTTCTTGCAAAATCGAAATTTTTCTAAAACTTTTTTAAAAATCGAAATTTTTCTAAAACATTTTTAAAAATCGAATGATTTCTGAAAAATAATTCAGAAAAATACAAAATTTCTTCAAGATTCTTAGAAAATCGAAATATTTCTGAAAAACTAAAACAAAAATCTGTAAAAGTAGAAAAATTTCTGAAAATTTAAAAAAGATCAGAAAACATTGAAAATTTCTAAAAATTAGAAAATAAATCGGATTGAAAATTTGTGATAAATTTAAAAAATCTGAAAAGTTAAAACATTTACAAAAGTTTATGAAACGTTAAAAATTTCCTCAGTGTTAAAAAAAAATATAAATTTAGAAAAATAATTTCTCATAAATGAAAAAATAATTTAATAGACTCGCTGCAATCTCAGACTTTTTTTAAAAAAATTATTTCATTGCCTTTAAATACTAAATATTTATTTATTACATCAAGATTCAAGTAAAGAAACCGTTTCAGACGATGGTTCCAACGAACAAGATTCAATCGACGGCGATTCACCCGAAAAAAGACAAATAGCCAAAAAACAAACAACATCCCCGAGAATTAACGTTGCAAAGAAAAGCACGGGTGGACCACCACCACCACCCGTTAAAAGAGACATAGGTCAGATCTACTTCCATCTCTATTTATATTTCATCAAAATTCAATATTTTCATTTTTTATTTCTAAAGTTTATCGATCGGAATGCGAAGGAAGTTACCAAGCACGATTAACACAAAGACTCGATCGACGACAGTCGTATACGCAACACAATTGTAATTCCTCCTGCTTATCGGAGGATGCCAAGGATTTAGAGCAACATAAAGGAGGCAATCCACTCATGATACCGATGCTGTGTGGATGGGAACGGTTTGTTAACAGTTGCTTTCAACAATCAACAATGGATTTTCGAAATCCGATTACCCTGATTCTTGGTATTTAAATTAGGACGAAATGGGTATCAAGGAGTGTGCAGAGGGTTAAGCTCTTGGATTCTTCCAATTTCCCTATTTTTCCAATTTAATGTTACGTTGTGTATATTTACCTTGGATTGTGTGACTGTAGACACCGTAGCGCAGTGGAGGCATAACACAATCCTAACAGCACTCCTAACAGGCGGGACTTATGCTTAAACAGGCTAACGCGGATTAGAAACCCTGATTAGCCAAGACAACGTAGCAACTTCATTCAGTCTAATAATCAATCTAATCACTGTTGCTACCAGCCTATGGACAAGCCAATAGCTGCATTCAATTACCCTTCGATTTCCCTGATTAACGTAAAACCGATTTCGATGACGTATAAATCATCATTAAAAGGTCATCAAACACGACAACCAAAGCTTGCCTTTACTTTTTGTGATGTTTTTAGACGTCATTGAAAACGGTTTTCCGTTAATCGGGGAAATCAAAGGGTAATTGAACGCAGCTAATGTTTAGAAAATCTGATTCTCGAGAATCGGTTTCTGTAATCGACAAAAATTTGGATTATAGAAATTGATTCTCGAGAATCCGATTTTTAAAATTTTTGTCATAACCCTGTATTTTCGGACGAGATCATCGGGAAAATGAGGGAATCAGAAGTATCGACTGAGCATAAACTTCTGTATACCAGTACCCCCTTGATTCCCACTGCGTCCTAATTTAAATATCAAGAATCAGGGCAATCAGATTTAGATAATGTATTTAGATGTTGAACGCAGGTATTGTGTTTTTGCATTTAGTTTTGTTCGAATTACAATTTTTCAAATTTTTCTCATAATAATTTTTTTTAAATTTTTAGACAAATTACAAAATACCAAGTCAGTGGAAAACGGGTCGTTTTTTACCGTGCCCCTTGCGGCAAGCGTTTGAGAGATATAAGGGAAATACGAAATTATATGGAAACCACCAATTGTCCCTTCACAGTCGATTTATTTTGCTTTGATTTACAAGTTCATTGCTACGGAGAATTTGTTCCTGCGAGAGTAAGACTTGGAATGATATTTTTTATTCGCTTGAAAATGGAATTACGGTCAAAACTGTGAAGTCCTGTCATGTGCTGACAACCAGATACAAGCTCATTTGAAAATGCAAAGGAATAACAGCCGTGAAATCTGGATGGCCGTAATGACCTGACACCAGACACACTATACTGACTAGTCTGACTCTATAAAGTCTAGATGAATTAGTTTGATAGCTGAAAACCTACATATCTCAGCTGCGTAGTTCACCAATCAAAGGTTGAAGCAAACCAAATCTCTGTATTTAGTACGTCCTAAGCTTCATACACCTAAAGTAGACGGGCCTTATAAATATAGGGATTAAAAACTGTTATTCGCATCCGAAAATTAATTTTGGGAATTCCTACCATCGATTTCTTGGTAGATCAGCCAATTTGTCTAATTTAAGATGATTTCGTATGGGATTTCTTGGAATTTAGGCGAATATCTTACATAACGATGATAATAAGTCCAGAAACTGTGGAGACCCAATGATATTTGTTCGGTGTCCAGACTTCCCAGCTTTGACCGTAATTGAATATAATTAATTTACTCAAGAGTTGAATCACCTTGAAATGAGAAACAAAAATAAATCTCATATAATTTTTCATTATAACAAGGTTTTTCAATTTAATAAAAAACTGCATGTCTATTTTCACGGACATATTGAATCCACCAATCAGATGGAAGGATCGCAGGACCCACTGTTTCGTACGTGTTAGGGTGATTCTGAATCTTCTCATCATGGCGAGTCCGAATATTCACTTCCCGAGGCTCGAAAATGTGCGCAACTGTGCGATTTCTCGCATTTCTTGCTAACGTACATCGTATTTTCCAGTGGATATGCGCAAGAAATACGATTTTCGCATTGTTGCGCACATTTCTGAGTCACGAGATGTGGATATTCGGACTCGCCATGATGAGAAGATTCAGAATCCTCCGAACATATGCGAAACGGAGTATTCTGATATCCTGCCATCTGATTGGTGGATTCAATCTGTCCGTGAAAATAGCCACGGCCTTTTTTAAAACTCGTTTGTTTCTCAACTTACCCCTTCCCATACTGGTCCTCTGAAGCCGAGGCAGCCATTATTATGCCTATTAAACCCGCCAGAACTCCTGGCATACCGTGAAGGTTATGCACGCCACAAGTGTCGTGAATCTTTAATCGATTCGTCAGGAATGGCTACAAGAAATCAAAGAAAAATAACATTTTTAACATCAGATTTGTCAGTTATCGGGAAAATTGATATAAGGTAGTACCGTCACGTAATGATATCCCAACACCGACAAAATTCCTGCCGCAACTCCCACCAGTAATGCCCCATAGGGTTCAATCATTAAATCTGCCGCTGTCCCTATGGCTACTCCGCCCGCTAAGGTGGAATTCTGCACGTGGACCATATTGAATCGGTTGTGTTTGTCGACGGCAGATGACACCGCGAAACTCGTGACGCAGCAAGCGGCGAGGGAAAAATAGGTGTTGATGACGGCTCTGTGTTGGGCATGACCGGGCGCTAAGGCCGAATTGAAACTGGGCCAAAACAACCATAAGAAAATGGTACCTGGAATGTTGTAAAAAAGAATTATTGTGGTTAGTATCGATTGTTGTTGGATTTTTGTGAATTGTTAGTTATTTACCAATCATGGCGAAGATATCCGATTGGTAATTGGCGCCTTCTTTGGTCGTTTCGTGCACAGAGCGGTTGTATAACATGAATGACACCATTAGACCAAAATAGGCTCCGAAGACGTGCACCAGAACAGATGCTCCGACGTCGCTTGTCTGGAAAATGAGGTTAGAAAGAGAGTCAGATCTAGGACTTTTGATGCCCTGGACAAATCTTCATTGTTCTGCATGGTTGAAATAACGAAATAATAAAATTGGGTAGAAAAAGATGTAAATCCTTGAAAATCTTTTCAAAATCTAAGAAAATATTTGAAAATTTGTAAATCTGCTATACCTACAAGGGTAAGTCAAGAAATATAGGAACTTAGGGACATTTTAATTTTGCTGACAATTAGGTTGGCTTTACCAACAATCATGCAATAGAGCATTATACAGTATGGCTGCCATTACAAAGATACTGTACTTCTACAAGTAAAGCTATGAGTTGGGTAATCAAATTAACCATCTTTAAAATTAAAATTTCCCAGTTCTTGACTTCCGAAGAATTCTTCGCTCACCGAAAACACATGAAGTCCAACCCATTCATTTGCACTGAAAACTGCAATCTCGATGATGGCCATTACAAGAAGTTGCAAGGGACTGGTCTTGCCCAGAAGAGCTCCAAAAGAAATGAGTACGGTAGCGGAAGCGAAGTCCGCGTTCAATAAACTGCGAAAAGAATGATTTTTATTAATGATTTTTTCTTCTGTTTTAGTGACATCATTACTTGGTGATGTTGATGAGTATCTTTCCTTCTTCCATCTCAAAGAATCCCTGACAAAGTGTTGCCCATTGGAGAACCACAGCACCCAGAAGCATGTTGATACCGACTGCGCTGTAGCCATATTTCTTGAGGAAGGTCATGAGGAAGCCAAAACCGATGAAGATCATCACGTGGACATCTTGGAACACTGCAATCAAAGGAAAAGAGTAAGATAAATTTTTGTTCTGACGACTCGAAAACTAACAATTTCACAACATTTTCACAACAATAGTTTGTGTTAAATTGGAATTTCACAACAATGATTTGAGTTAAATTGGAATTTCACAACAATGATTTGAGTTAAATTGGAATTTCACAACTATGTTTGAGTTAAATTGCTATCAATTGCTTAACAATGTTTTGGGTGGGATTGCAATTTCACAACAATGTTTGAGTTAAATTGCTAACAATTGCATACAGAAACAATGGTTTTGGTGAAATTACAATTTCACAACAATGATTGCAATTTTAACAGTTTGGAAACAATGTTAGATTGTATTCTTCATTCGTAATAATGGCTGATTTCAGCCATCATTACGAATGAAGAATACATTGTTAAATGAGAACAACAATGTTTAAATTTCATTTCATTATCAACAATAGTTGAATCATAGTATTAACAAATGAATGTGCACAACAATGACTTGATCACATTATTAATAATTAAATAAAAACAACAATTTTCAAAGCCCATCCCATTGTTTACAACAAAGAAAAACAAATTTAAAAATAACTTTCCCATTTTATCAAATACAAAAGTAAAAAAAATCACAGCTTCCCTGCACAACCCAGACAACACCAGATCAAAGCAAACCGCATCCATGACCAATGGACCCATCCCATCCTTAATCGCAGTCCCAGAAGAGTCAAAGTTTCACTCACAATCACAAGCAGCAATTAAAAATCCAATCTAGATATTTTTAACTCAAAAACCAAACCCTATGACACTTTAACCCTAAAACCAAAAGGTCAAAGTCCAAACAAATCCCAAAACTACAACCAGATGTGTCCAGCCCAACCCCAAATCCATCCCCTTTAGCCCCAAATAACTCAAACATCAAAGTCAAACAATGAAAATGCGAAATTCTTTTGTCTGATTCATCATTATCATAAATTTCTTTGACTCTTTCACATTCAATTACAATGTGATGCAACAGTTGTCACATGACCACACCATAAAACACATTGTTGAAGTGTGATTTTATTTTACAACACTCATTTCCTGTGTTAAAATGTGAGATTTTGTAAGATTTTTGTGAGGATTTTATTTTTTTTTGGTGTGAGCCAAGTTCAAAACAAGATTAATGTTTGGCAGCCATGATCTTTGATCTATCTAAGTGCTAGTTAGGGCCAATTAGGATTGATGGATCACTGTAATCAGAAAATGTCATTGAAATGTTTCATTAAATTGTAATTGTAGGTTAATTTTATTTCTACCTCAGTGATTTGAGTACAAGTTGGGTTATGTAAGTCAAGTGGGTGATTTATATGTTGGTGGGTTGAGAATTTGAAGGTGATTTTTGAGGAAATTGTAACAGTGAGCTAGCTGTGTGTGGGTGATAAGATAAGGAAGGAGTTGTTTTTGGGATTTGGGTGGGTAGTGGGGGGTTGGATGGAGGGGTGGGGAACAGGAAATGAATTGAAATGTGGGGGAATAATGAAAAAGTGGGGTTGAAATGTTGTTGAGGAAAATGTAACAATCAATAGTAATAATGAAAGAAAAAATTGTAATAGTTAAAAGATAATAATGAAATTGAAAATGAACAATAGTTAATAAAATGTTTTCAATTTATTGTAATCAATTGAAACAATTCTTAATTGTTGCACTTTTTGGTTTCAACAGTTGCTGAGAAAATCATGTGAGCAAAGAATGAAATTTTAAAATCAACAAAGAAAAAAACATTCGAAATTTTAATACGTAATTAATAGTGTCATTTTCTATTGTTGCAATTTATTCCTCAATTTTTTAAACTAAATTGAAACATGTTTCAATTGTTGCCCTTCATGCTATATTGATCTAACAATTAAAGTGTCATATGACAAAGAAAACAAAATAGAAATTTAAAACCATGACAATAAAAGAAAAATCAATCTGACACAATGGAATAAACACATGAAACAATTAAAAAAATTAATTTCTATTGTTGCAAACACTATTGTTATACTTTTTAAAAAAGCAAACAAAACCCTAATTGTTACATTTTTAAAAATACCATTCAAAAAACAACAATAAAACCAAAAAAAACCTAACAATCAAAACACAACAGAACACAATAAAAAACCACCCACAAATTAAAAAACAAAACAAACTTACCAGGCAAAACACTTTCCAAATGCTCATCTTTCTTCTCAAATCCCTTCTTCCTCACATTCTTCACCTTCACAACATTCACAACACTCGCCGCAACTTCCCCACTTCCTTCAACATCCTCATCTCTAGCCCTCAACATCCCAACTTTCACGGGATACAACTCATCCTCGGACAAATCTCCTTTCACATGCGGCACACCGTCCCCACTTCCATCGTCCGAACTCCACGTAGAATTCCCATCACTTTTCCCATCCATCCGCCGAACATCTCTGCCCAAAACCACATCATCGTATCTTGCAAAACATGCAAACAATGCGATAAACACCGCCTCCAACAACAACAACGCCACCGTGAATTTCACTCTCTTCGCCGCCTTCTTCCTCGCCCGGTTCGCGGCGAGCTCCGGGTCGCCGTTCTCGTCTAAGTGTTGACGGGGTGGAGACCACGTCTTGCGGAACATGATGAGAGTTTTACGGCAGGGGGTTTTGGGGATTTGCGTCGACTTTTAGCGGGAGTATGGTGAAGTTGCTGTTGTGTGTACTCTGTATGTGAGGGTGTGTGGTGTGTTGGGAGTTGAGTTGCCTTGGAGCTACACACCCCCACGTTCATTGACAGCTTTTGTGTCTAGTTGGATGGTGCTTGGGGGGATGTGAGGGTGAAGGGAAGTTGAGGAAGCGTTTAGGGGTGTGGGAGCTACTGTAGGTTGTGGGGAAGGACAGGTTGTGTAAGTTTTCTTTTCTTGGCACCTTTCGTGTCTGGGCATGACAGGGTTTTGAGAGGTTGTCAATCAGGATGTTTGGTTTGAGTGAAGATTTAGTGAAGTTTTTACTATGTTTTGGATTTTGTTGTGAAAATTTGGTGGGTTTTAGTAGAGATGTAGGGAATTTATGAATGTTTACAAGTTAGTGGGATTTACTCGAATTTAGTGAAAATTTGATGAATGTTTAGTTTTGTTGGTATTGTTCAGCTTTGTTTTAGTTCTGATGTAACAAATAGAGTGAAACAATGAATTTAGTACTCAAACAACCAAACACAACAAATCATAAAGATGTGAACAATTGAAATTGAACAATAGAAAATAAATAAATAAACAATTCAAAACAATACAAAATAAATTTAAAAAGTTGTTTTGAAGCATTTAATTTTCTCTAATAAATCCAGTTTTCACTAATTTCATTAAATTCCATTCAATTTTCACTGATTTCACTAAATTCCATTCAATTTTCACTAATTTCACTACATTTCATTCAATTTTCATTAATTTCACTAAATTCATTCAATTTTTATTAATTTTCACTTAAATTCATTCAATTTTCATTAATTTTCACTTAAATTCATTCAATTCTCATTACTTTTCACTTAAATTCCACACAATTTCCCTTAATTTCGTCTAATTTAACCAACATCCCCAAACCCCTCCAACTAACCTCATCACATCAAAATCTTACCTAATTCAATAAAAATTTAACAAGGAACTCAATTCTCAACCTTCCAACCCAATCCCCAAAACTAAACCAACATTGATCAACCCACACTCATCAAAAAATCCCAATTACCCAATTTCCTCATTTTATCAACCAAAAACAACAAACCTTAAACCTTAAACCTTAACCACTCAAAGACATTTCCAAATCCAAAACCCAGCACCCACTACCCAACACTTCATTCCCATCATTCACCTCTCCATCTCCACCACACAGATGTTGCCTCCCCCATTTTTATTCAATCCACCCACACAAATGCAAGGGGAGACTCAACCTGGCACACAATGGCAACAAGGGGGAAGTTGGAGTGACCCTCATCCACTGGTGTACAGGAGGAAATCGATCACATGGGGAAAAAGGGGGTTATGGGAGTTTCCACAAATGTTAGTTATGCACAATGGGCGCATGCATTCAATGGTGCGAGCGATGGATATGGAATTTTGTTTGCGTTAATGAATTCGTTTTTAGGAGGGTTTGCGTAACTGGGTTTGGGTTGATGAGTTGTTGCTGTGATTTTTTAATTAAATGAAATTGATTTTGTAATTTTGTATTTATACTATGGTGGTATACAGAGTGTTAACTTTAAGACAAACCAGTCAGTTTTTTAGAAAACCATTCACTACGTATATCCCAAAAGAAAGCCAAATTTTAATACACTGTAATTATTGATACACTTTTATAATCAAATTTTACACCAAAAAATACTGACTTTTACACTTATTGAAATTTACACCAAAAATATTGTTTCACACACCTTTTTTTTACTGACTGTGAAATTACTGACTTTTACACTAATTAAATTATTGTTTACACTCATTTTATTCCCACTTAAAAAACTTAATATCTACTACACTTAAATTGCAAAATTCTACACTAAACAAATTACTGAAGGTCTGCAACATTTTCGTTTTTGCCCAAAGGCTCAGTACTCACAGCATGACCAATTTGCCCCAACAATAGTATGTTACAGAAAAAAGTGCTAACTCATTCAGTACCTTTACCTGGAAAGTCTGTGCCATGAGCCTGCGAACAGAAAAAAGACTTTCCTTGGGATTGGAACCACAAAAAAATTTTTAATTTTCAAAGCCAAACTTTCAATAGCATCCCACCATCAATCTGTAGCATGATCTTATCAACAGACTAAAGAGTGGGACATTGTGGTGATTGGTGAATGTGGAATATGGACAATTCTGGGCACAGGTTTCAAGGCCAGACAAAAGTTATGAGTACTTACATAGCTAAACGAAAGGTTTTTAGCTTCCAGTGGAACAGAATATATTCCTTCAGAAATGGCCAAAGACCATTCTCGGATCATTTGTTTAAAAGAATTTCTACAAAACGATTAACATGGCAGGCGAGTTCGAAGGGTGTTGTGTGATTTTATGACTTTGTTGGTCCCTTCTAGCCCGTTGTTAGTGCACGGGCCTCCAGGATAGTAATCACAATACAATGATCAAATCACTGACTCATAACTGACCAATCATAGTGGTATAATTGGTGTAAAATTTTGTAATTTATGTGTAGATATTAATTTTTAAAAGTAATTAATTTGTAAAAGTTAGTATTTTTAGGTGCAAAACTCAATAAAAAAGGTGTATAAATAATTTGTTCCGAAATATTACCTTACCGTTTGTCAAACACGCAACGATGCACATTTCATTTAGCCTACTCGTAGGGGCCCCACTAGAGCAAAAGTTCCAATTAGAAAGTTGTAGAGCATCCTTTAGAAAAGTGTTTGTCAATAGAAATTTTTAAACAATACCTTACGGTAACTCTGAAAACAAACAAAAATTTGACTACCATATAAAGAAGTTTTCAAACAATAACTCCGAAAACAATAAACACAAATGGTAAACAGTACAATGAAATTATTTATTTGAATTAGTAAATGAAAAGTGCATTGTTGCAAGTCTGACATAAAATTTGTTGATGCTACAGTATTGGAAACTTTGCTAAAGTTAGTCTGCTTGGTTTTATAGAAAATTGACCAGTCTTAAAGTAAACACTTTGTATAATTGTTCGATTTTGTCACTAGTTGTGGGGTGGATTAGGTCGACTATTCATGATGCTCAGTCACGCGATCATCGAAAGATTATGTTGCTGATTGGTCAAGATGATGTCATGAACTCATGACGTCATCTACATGGAATATACATGTAAAACTCGGTAAAACCACACTGGAAGTATAAAAAAAACTCATTTCCTGTATTGTACTTCTTATTGTTAAGCATGCACGTGTCCCGATTCATCGCCAACGATTTATAGTAGCCTCAAAATCGAACAGGAGTCAATGATAGCAGTGAATGAAAGTAAATTAATAATTGAATAATTGAATACCAATTGAATTAATAATTCAAAACTTAATTTTTGGTTGTTGTGAATTTTTATACAATTATAAATGTGTTTGTTTATCACTTGTGCCTATACATTTTGAATTGGGGTTTATAAAAATGTTATAATTGTCAGAAATATCAGAATTTCTACAAATGTAAAGATTATTACAATGATTTAATCGATTGGAATTCAATTGTTTGGACAATGGTACAGTAATTGGTTGCACGGTTTAATAATTCAACATTACCGGAAGTGAGAATATGGCTAACCGAAACGGTTAAATCTCTTTCACTGAAGTTTCTTATTTTCTCAATTTTGACTTCAGACATATCACAAAGCGATTTCCCTTTATTGCGACCTCTGGTGATGATTGTCGTCTCTTGTTGGTGGAAGCAATAAAAAATCGGAGAATTCTCACTGAATTACATCAAAAATTCTACTCAACTAAGTTATTCTATAGAAATGCAATAGGAATTTAGTTATTAAAGTCAAATTACAAATGATTTCTCTCTTCCGTCACCTCAAAAGAATTTCTCACAAGTGAAATGGGAATGAAATAATGCCCCTCAGAAGTGTGAAGTGGAATTAGAATCAGGGCCATACTTTCAAAAATGAATTCACATTAACAAAAAACTACAAAAATACACAGAAAACAGGGCCATTAGACTCATAAACGTCAGGTGCTAAATTACACAAGGTTACGAAAAGTATCACCACAGAGTCAGTGAGTGCAATCCTAGCGGTTGGACTGAGAAACAACGAGGTTCCTAATCTAAATTGTTGTTTCTTCAAAGAATAGTGTTACTTTATTATCTCTGACCACAAAAATACATGCAACAATAATAAACTGACACTATTTCTCGAACAAACAATGGATTTAAATTGTTTACCTCGTAGTTTCTCACTCCAACCGCTAGGATTGCACTCAGCGACTCGACACGTGGAAACGTCACAAAAAATGACGTAATCCGCATGAGTGTCCATTCTGTATTGACATGAGGTACATGGAAATAGATTAATAGTTGATTAACCTCCTTTTAAACGAACAATAATTGAATATAAAAAAAACATTCTTCTGAATTCTCTCAAACTTAAAAATCAATTTAAAGAACTAAGTTACATATCAGTTACATTATCAATAGAAAAAACCTGTTGCATCCTGCAGCATTTACAGACTAGCAAACAACATTAAATGTCAATAACAGAGTTTACCGTCCTCTGTTTCTCCAGTCTTTTATGCAATATCGAAACTTGTTACCACACTTAACACTTTCAACAGGTTTTATTGGTACATATTTAACCACACACACACATTGCAATTTCTCTCATCCGAAGGTCATCTTTCCTTCCCGTCTCAACTGTCCCTGATTGGGTCAAACGGGGTCAGTCGATACCATCCAATTAAACAAACCCAAAAAAAAATTGTAAAATATAATTGTAGGAATAGTACTGAGTAAAACTCAAAACACAGCCAAAACTCAATGTTATTTTAATATTTGAATGCAGCTGGTAAAATGAAATAAAATTCCGTAACTGGAAAATAATGAAATGCAAATAAAATCAAAAAATACCAAAAAAATATCCCCAAAAAAAATTCAAAAAATGGTTTAAAAAAATCAAAAATATCAAATGAAAATCCAAAAATATCCAAAGAGACACTAAAAGAGTGAAAAAAATATCAAAAACAAAAAAAAAAAAATCTAACAACATATTTGGGTAGTTTTTTGGATGATATTTTGTTTTTTAAACTATATTTTGTGTTTGTTATGGGATTTTAAGGATTATTTTTTGGTTATTTTGTCATTTTTTGAATATTATGGTATTTTTTTTGGTTTCGGAATTTTATTTTATAGGTACTTAAAAAAATTCAAAAATTGTTTAAAGAACCGAAAATACCAAATAAAAATTAAAATATACACAAAGAGATACCAAAAAGAAGGAAAAATACCAAAATACCAAAAAAATAGGTAAAAAACGTTTTTGGTATATTTTACTATTTCTGGGTACTTTTTATGTATATTTTGGGTATTTTTTTGGTATTTTTGGTCTTTTAAACTTTTTTTTTGGGTTAAAAAAAATATACCCAAAAATCAAAATAACCCAAAAAAACCTAAAACCAAACTCGGTATACGTACATCCCCAAATCGCATATTAAAATTAATTTTATTCACTCAATGATATGACAAGAAAATCAACAGATGAACTTACTGGGATAATACTTCTTCACCTCGTTCGCCTCCGGATCCGGTCCACCGTTGGACTCATCTTTGCTATTCTCCACAGCAGAAGCATCGGCCTCTGTATCATACCTCGTGAAAAACACAAACAAAAGCACGAACAGGACCTGCAAGGCGAGTAACACCGCCGTGAATTTCCCTCTCGGTTGTTGTGTCATGATCAATTAGAAAATTCGCATCCAAACTGGTCACATCCTCCCGCTAGACGAACCGGACTCGACTGATGAGCGCTTAATAAACCTCACTCGTCCACCAATCGCAGCATTTCCTTTTATTTCTCTCATTTTTTTATCTTTAAACATAACAAACTTTGATTTATATTATGGAAAATTTCTTCTTTTAATTGGGTTTTTAATTTATTTTTAATTTCTTTTTTACTATGTGAAATTAAAAGGAATTTGTTTGATTTGCTTAATGCGTTCTTTGATCGTGATGGACGTTTTTGCGGGTGTTGGAATGCGATTATTAAATTGCGGCTTTTGGTTGCTGGTGTTTTATGACTTTTTTGAGTTATCGGTTTTCCGCGATTTGATTATTTCGTGTCGGGTGATGTAAGGCGATGCGATTTTGTTGAAATTTTTTTTTTTTTTTTTTTTATTTTTTGGTCGATAAGTGATTCAGGTCGAGTTTCTTATGTAATTTGTTTATTTTTCGTGTTTGGAATAGATTTTTTATTGGTAATAAAGAAGGGATCGACAGTGAGGAGTTGTTGAGTTGTGGTTTTGGTGTTTGGTATGGGTGGCGCCACGTTGTGAGAGGTGAGGCAGTCGGAGAGGATATTTTTAGTTGTGTTGAACTGTCGGAAGAGTGTACCTTCACAATCGAGATGGGAGCGTGATATTATGTAAGAAAATGTGATTTGAGATTTATAAATCTTAAATCTTAATCTTATCGTGCAGATTTACAATATGGTAATGATTTAAGTGAAATATTTTTTGAATACTAACGATTTATCAACTATTTTTTTTGCGATTGTATATATTTTTACCAATGTTTTTCCTTTTTTCACTACTCACACTTTCCCATCCATTCATACGGTACATACTACCCCTTTCCAAAAGTATGAGATTTTAACTTATCTATCACTTTTGGTATACGTAACGTTTTTGCCTCGTATCCCGAAAAATATTGCTCACAAACCCCTCATTTTGGCCCGAAAGAAAAACATGAAAGGGTAAAGCGTTCCAGTGTCCAGGTGGTAACTCCACATGCAGCAGGAATAAATTATCATTTCAAAAACCCGGAACACGGAATACAATTTAAAAAAATTAGGAAAACTGTTCCGAGTCGTTCAAAACAAGTGAGTTTATTCTCGGTTGATGTACGAGCTCACCTTGGAAAAAGTTTACGAAATTCCTCCTAGAAAGGTCGAATCGATACAGCAAAGATTGCACGAATTTCTTGCTCAATGAGATTAACAAATTTAATCAAAAATTCGCGCAGTAGTTTTGCCACTAGTTTCGTTCGGTATAGTACTGAATCGATTGCAATAAAATAAAGTATTTGAATTATTTTTTCGAAATTTGTATTCGTTCTACTTACTTCTCTATTTGTTTTATCTCTTTCTCCAATAAACATCATAAAACTCTTAAAACCTGTTGAAATGTAATAAATATTTGAAAACCTACCCAAGATTGATTTGCTCAACTTTGAACCTATCCCTGTTGGCAGTTTTTGAAACTATTTCACGTAAAGTTTTGAAGCGTCGTTGTATTGCTTTTCAATAAAACGATGCAAACGCATATTCCATATTATTCAAGAATAAACAAAAACAAAATAAAATTATTTTATCGAAACAGAAATATAATTCAACCGGTTTTGATTTTCGCTACAATACGTAGTGTTCGGATCAATCGATGTAATGTTTCCGGTATACGTATGATTGGTAAAATGTTAGGATTCGGATAAAGAATTAGGACATCTTGATCTGAGTATGCAAAATAAACAGAGTGATTTATTCTACAAGTTACAATGTGCATTAAGTAAGAATGAAAGTTATCTAGTGACGAATTATATAAACATTAACAAAATAAGAAAAAAAACAGAAGCCACGGTTTGCGAGATAATCACAAAATACGAGTTTCAGAATAAGTGCCTATTTGGACTTTTCCAAAAAATTGTAACTCTTTCCCTGGGCTCTTATAGAGGACAAAGGAAGTGCTTTAAAACATAATAGTTTAATTTTTGAATGCAGCTAGTGGAAACACTATCTTTCCGACACATACGGTAAGATCACTAAGATCACTAATCTAATGTGCCGAAAAGATTTGATTTTTTACCAATTTTCGATATTCCCCCAAAAGCACTCGTTACATTACTACTGATAATATCTTAGCTATGCAAAACACGTGCAAAATAGTAGGCATGTATACTAGGCTATAAGAAGGATAGATTAATGAATCGATATATTTTTTTTAAATCAAATGAAACGTTGAATAACTGAAAAAACCGAGAGACCGACCATAATGCCAGTGATGGATCCAAGATTACAAAGTAATTTTTCTATGGGAAAAAGTCTTTCTTCCTCAATCAATTCTCGTATGTTGCTGCCGATGGCATATTGAAATATACTGGTTATACTTGTAAAAGCGTTTGTGTGTTCATGAGTTATTCGAGGAATGAAAATCGTTTCTTCGCATCGAGGCAAGCAGGAGCAGTCTTCGCGTGGATTGGTTTTAAATTGAGCTTCCAAATAAGTGTTTCGGGTTCTTATAGCCATTTCTCGTGACAAGCAAAGTGGCAGACGGCTGTTTTCAAAGAATGGTAATCTGTAATTCAAAATGTGGCATCGTGATCGGATCGGTTTCATAAAACTTATTCGGTAAAACCACGGTGTAGGTAAAACACACTTGCAATCGTAGGGTTGTCGTTCTTGAGCTCTGAGGTAACATTCTTGTTCACAGCGTGTGACTTCGTCGTTGGGTTTACAAGCACTTTTTGGTGTGTTTAGACGAACAAACTGAAAAAAGAACGCAGATGTGAGTGTGTTGTGTTTTGAACTACAGAAATTATACTATCTTTTGAGAAATCTCAATGTTGTGCGCGTTCTTATTACTGAAGACGATGCGATATTTGGGATGAGTCATTTGGTTTTTCGGATGAATCATGTGCTGATACAGTAGGTAATCAGTCAACATACAAAACTATTTTTGTAAAATAAAAAGAAACAACTTACTATATCAGTCCAGTCACATAACATCGTATCTGCTCTTCGTACAGAAGCTATAAACAAAACGTTCCGACCAGGAACGTATGGCATGTCAACTGAGAATAAGAATACAATGAGATATTACAGGTTGTCATCCGAGTGAGTAGTGCATGCCCTATGCAAACGCCAAGGGGCAGGGCTTGTGACGTCAGGCCCGTGGAGGAGTGAGGGTATCAGTAATATAAAAATTGTAGTGTCTGTTTGTATGTATGTATGTATGTATGTATCGGCTATACAAATCTTCATTTCTCAACATAAAAAAAAGTAAAAAACACCATTAAATAGGTCTTGACTTCGAGATTGCCGTAGGGATATTTTCAAAACAAATAGGCTGCAATTTAATTTTTTAAAAATCAAAAACCTTAAAAAAAGGGGGACAGAAATGCCCTTTGACCCGGATTAAGAGATTAAAGGTGGGGAGGGGGGCGAAGGGGAGAGAACGGGTTGTTCGCTGCCGCACGAATGCACACACGGGCGGCAGCAAAGTTCCGTGATGTTCGTACAACCGACTCGTAGAATTTTTGGTCAAAAAAAAATAAATAAATAAATAAATTACATAAATAAACAAACAAAAGAAATGAAATGAAATAAAATAAATTAAAAAATGGAATAATGAAATAAAATAAATAAAAAAAATGGATAAATGAAATAAACCTCTTAAAATGGACTTTGAGTAGAAAGTGAAATTGACAAAAGTGACACATTCAAGGTAACTTGTCACTTGTCAATTTCACTTTGAGTGATTTACGATTTAATGCACGTAATGTTTTTTAAAAAAATCATGTTATTAAAATTTAAAAAAAAATTGAAAAATCATAGAAAATATTTTTTAAAATAATCGTATTATTATTTCATTACAAGATAACATAAGAATAGAATAGAATAAAAAAATTTAGATTTTTTTTTATTAACAGGTAAGCATTGTTTACAGTTATATTCAGTGAATTTTCAATATGTTATTGGAAATATACTTTAAATCAAATATTTCTTGCGGTATTGTATCGATTTCTAATGATCTTTAACTTTATATATATAAATTGGAAAAAAAAACTAATGGCGATATTTAATGTTTTTCAATTTCCACTCGCTCTTAATTGATTTTTCGGGTAGAATACATTGATTGATACATTGGTTGTTTCATGTTTTTTTGAATGGTCCCATACATTCGGGACTTTTTTTTTGCACGTTTGGCAGTAGGCCGAATCTTTCCCCGGCCGCTGGCCAATATTTGTACGCTTCCTCTTCTTCTTCTTCTAAATAAATAAATAAATGAATTTAATTTTTGTTTATTTTTAGGGTATTTTGATTAAATTCACTTGTGGCATGTTCATCGGCTGCACGCCCGCTGGTTGATTCGGCAAATCACAAATGGTCGAGCTGCTGGGTGTACTCATGCGACCACCAGGAAGCGAAGCAGTTCTGTAATATGTTTTTTTTTTTTCAGTTTATACACAACTAGCAAATTGCTAATTTATTTATTTATTTTACTTGTCTGCGTAAGGATTATTGTAAACACGTTTGGGTAGCGTTGGGAAGCCTAACTGATCTTCTGATGCGGCGAGATCTCCTTCATTGAGGGAATTTGGAAAAGCCATTTGGTTCATTTTGTTTGGATTTTTCCAAGTTGCTAAATATGGAGACTAGAAAATAAAATAAAATAAAATAAAATAATTTATTTAGGAATAAAATCACAACGTATAAATAAAATTATTTTACTGTTGGAAAACCGACATTGTTTGTCGGAGCTTCGTTGTCTGAAACTTTGGAATAGGAACAGAAAGGTGATGAAAGTGTGCCCAAACGAGACGATTTGCCTAGAATACGATGAAAATTAAATAGACGAATCAAATTTGAAAAAATCATCATTTACTTTGCGGTAATATCTTTGGTGGACGTTCGGGCGGTTTGTCTTTAGGCACGGGTACTGGTACTGGTGTTTTCAAAGAATAATCAATCGCTTTTCTCGCATGATTTCTTCTATTCGGGTGTTGATGATAAATGATATCACAGCATACGCAAAAGATTAAATCCGAACAGTTCTCACAATGAACTGCCGGAAACGAACTGCCACAAACATAACAGCGTGAAAAACGAATCTGAAATGGTAGCGAAAAAAACTGAAAATTTCAGAAATCACATCACATCACATTACCTCATAACCACAACAAAACGTCATACTCTCTAATCAAAGTACATACGGTATCTAGTAATTTACATATACATTCAAAGAATATTTTAAAACAATAAATTACAAATAAGGGTCACCTTAACTCTTAGCAAGTCCAAATCAATAAAAATCCATAAATCCCACAATTCCCTTCTTCATCAACCCTGTAGTACACACACCTACTGTTTTCACTTGAAAACTGATTAGTTTAAGTGAAGAAATGCACTTGACTCAATAATTTCACTCAACTGTACTTATATCCACGTTTTTTCACGTTGAAAAATTTCAAATGACGTGAAAAACACATGTTCTAGAACATCCTCATCCTAACGTACCGTACCTTGTTTTCCATTTTCAGCATCCGGAATGCCTCGCCGATTATTTTTACAAAAAACACAATCTAACGTGCATGGAATTCGTACGTTCGAGCGACGAACCGCTAGAGGATGTTCGTTAGGTATTTTCCCCTAAAAAAAACAGAATAAATCAAAATTACAAAAAATATTACGGTATAAATTTTATGTCAACACAACCAGGACACAACCAAATAAATCAAGTGACATCAGACCTGGATGTGTCTGGTGTTTACGGTTCTAATGAACGACAAGTGAGACTTTTGTGAACGAATAAACACGGTAAACTCACGTTAAAGTTCGTTAATGTTTTGTAAAGGACTCTTGTCGGTACAGGAAATCGGATTTCGACAGTCGCACCACAGGTCGCACTTTACCGTACTCGCAGCCCGACGAATGTAGGGATGTCGGAACCGGAAATAAGTTTTGTTTTCGGGCAGGTGAGTGACGTGAAAAGAAAAAAATTGAGTAGTTTTGAATGCCGGACGAGGTGGCCGAGCGGTTAAGGCGTTGGACTGCTAATCTAATGGGTTCTACCCGCGTGGGTTCGAATCCCATCCTCGTCGAATTTATACAATTTTTTTTTAAGTCCAAAAATTACTGTTTTACTGCAAATGGTCGGCTCTGGTTTGTTGGTTTTATTTCAAATATTGATGCGATTTTGCGGTTCGTGTGCATCCGGTTGCTTGGAATTGCTAAAAATTGGCATTTGTTTGCCGAAAAGATGAGATTGATGCTTGGCGTGTTCATTTTGTGGGGGTTGATTTGTTTTTTCAAGCCCGATGCACTGTATTTAGAGGTAATAAATTACGTTGCTGCGTAATATTTTTATTCTGCAACATTTTACAGAAAAACCGGGACTTTTAAGAGATTCGTTTAACCAGAAATGTTTTTTTCCCGATAAAAATTTTGCAGCCATGGTATCAGAGATGATGCAATGCAGTAAAGTTCATACATTTCAGGCGGAGCTTTCATTTAATCGAATTGCATAGTGGAAAATGGCACATACAGTTTATTTATGATCTATAAAGTTCAGGAGGACCAAGGTAGACACTTTTAACAAACATCCATAGAATTTAAAGCGTTTGGCTAAACCGAAAATGATCGAAATTTCGCAATGCGTCATAACCGGTCTTGACCGATTAATCAAAAGTTTTTATTTTGTTTTCAGTTGCAGTACTCTATTGGAAAAATTCGTCCAAAATTGGTTTTTTCTTTCTTTTTAAAAGTATGACTCGACAGACGGTCCGGAATATTTTTTACTCCTTAGGAATTGTCCAAACATCGAATGTTTAAATTCAGGCAGTTGCATGGCAATAAATGACTTCGACCAAGTTTTGGTAGAATCAGCACGACATTGTTGGTAAATATATAACTAATTAAAATCCTATTATTGTCTTGTTAATTTCTTTAAAAGGAAAGGTTTCGATTAATGGAGAGCGAAGAGTTTCACACGAGTTGGATTTCTAGCAATTGCTAACAAACGTCAATATTTTACAAGAACTTGACATTGGATGGTGGTAAATATTCGAATTGTCGTTATAAAACGTTTAATTTAGTTTAGTTTTTTTTTAAGTAGTACTGATTTATTCACTGCTGGAGAACGCACAACCGAATTGGCAACAAACTGTCCAGAATTAAAAAAATTATTTTTGGCAGTTGTTAGAACTTTTCGTGATGCTGACACATTGGCGGTTTCGTATCATTGTCCCAATTTAAAGCAACTGGATGTTTTAGGAACTCGGGATGTCGGCCTTGTTGACGTTTTACGGTAGTTGTTTTAACTTTTACTGCAAAACAGAAATAGTAATAATGGCACTAAATTTTGATCTTTATTTCAGGGCTTTATACGAGTTTAAGTAACTTGGCCGTATCGGACGCAAATCGACATAAAAAGTATGGCACTTCCGGATGATTTATGATCTTTAAAATTCAGGAGGACTAAGATGAACGCTTTTAATAAACATCTATAAAATTTCAAGCGTTTAGCCAAACCGGAAATGCCACGATCGCTCACTCGAAATTTCACAATGCGTCCCCTGACCGATTAGTCAAAACTTTTTATGTCGATTTCAGTTGCAGTACTCTATTGGAAAAATTTGTCCGAAATTTGTTTTTTCTTTTTGTTTTAAACTATGACTCAACAGAATGACCGAAATATTTTTTACTCCTTTTTAGGAATTGTCCAAACATCGAATGTTTAAATTCAGGCAGTTGCACGGCAATAAACGACTACGACGAAGATTTGGTAGAATCAACACGACATGTTGGTAAATATATAATTAATTAAAATCCTATTCTGGTATTAATTGTCTTTTTAATTTCTTTAAAAGAAAAGGTTTCGATTAATGGAGAGC